>JAMYXO010000098.1:65000-85705 GCA_033310375.1 Conus canariensis
CTGCGTGTCTCCCTATGTTCTGACCTAAAAATCAATAAAACACGCCTCGCGCGCCTACTGCGTTTCTTCTCTCACCGGGCTCGCGGCGCGGGCGTGCGCTAACACGTTCTTTCCTATAGCGTGAGCTGCCTCTTTCTCTGTTCTTCATCGCGCTTAACTAGTAGTTGCAGGCCAACGAATCACTGCTCAGCGCCCACGCACATCCTGTTCAGTCACAAAGCAAGTGGCTGACATATCAAATGAGAAGTGGTCCTACCAGTTCCACTTTTCGCCCCAAGTCCTTAATTAAGTCACCCCAAGTCCTTAATTAAGTCACCCCAAGTCCTTAATTAAGTTCTTAATTAAGTCACCCCAAGTCCGTAATTAAGTTTCCCCAAGTCCTTAATTAAGTCACCCCAAGTTCTTAATCAAGTTACCCCAAATTCTTAATCTAGTTCTTAATCAAGTTACTTTAAGTTTTTAATCAAGTTACCTCAAGTTCTTATCAAGTTCTTATTTAAGTTTTCATCAAGTCGTCATGAAGTCGTTATCAAGTTCTTATTCAAGTCACTTATAATTATTTATTAAGTTCTTGAAATATTACTGCATATCAAATGGATCAAAATGATCTTTTGTTGTTGGCGGTTCTGGTATTCTTTTTTGTTCAGATTTTGTATTTAGTGGCTGTGATTTTTTGGGCTGCTTTGGTTTTTGCTGTCTTTCTTTATATGTTTTATAAACGTAATAACCACCCCCACCAACAGCAATGACGCCAAAAATGCTAACTCTTTTAATCCAAATAATCCATGATGATGTTGCGGGACTTGAAACAACTTGTTCTTGTTGTGGCTCTGGCACAACTGGTGTTTTTTCATTATGAGTTATATTCTGTGATTGCAACATTAATTTTTTTTGTTTGTTCCACTCTGCTAATTTTTTTCCTGCTGCAACACGCCCAGGATGAGGAGGCTTTTTACTGGTCACTTTCTCCACCTGATTCAATGTTTTCTGATTCTGCTGATTTTCTGGCTCGGTCATTTTGAAGGGAAACAAAATCTATATGATTAAAAGTAATTAATCCCATGATTAATGGCGATAACAATGTTCCAAATCTGTAATATAGATCACATCCTAGAGACTCTAATGACTTTGTTAAAACTGGATCCTGCGTTAAATCATACATAAAATCTTGTTCAGAATCAATGGGAGCAAATCTACTAACTAGTTTAGTGTACAAACTAAGAACCGTTTGCCCAACACTTTTTACCATTCTTGACCCCAGTTGCGCTTCATACCTGTTGTGATACTTTACAATGTCTTGTGGCGACATTTGTTGAATCTGTTCTATGCTGAATTCATTTCCAAGGTACTGTTTTGTTTTTCCACATGCTGCTAAAGAATACAGCCTTTCCTTTTGACGCATAATAGCTTGGTCATCAACTTGATCATTTGTAAGTTCAGGAAGTAAATCATCGCAGTTCATGTTTTATTAATGAATAAATATTATTTTATTTTTTAAAAATGAGCACTGAAAAAACTATTACTAACCTTGTTTACCATTCTGCTGTTATTGGAGGCCTAAGTGTAGGATACACAATGCTTGGTAAAAGCCTGTTAAAAATAAAACCAGCAGATCTTGGCAAACTAGACTTTGAAGACTCAGCAAAGCTGATTGCTGTTATTACAGCTTCATTTGCTACGAAAGATTTTCTAGTTAAGCAAGGAATAATTCCAGACAGTATCAATATGTAAAATTAAAAAAATACATTTATAAAAATGGCTTCACTCGTAATGATGATTGGTGGCGCTGTGGTTAATGCACTTGCTTTTAGCGGAAGTAATTACGCATTTAGTAAACTACAAAATAACAATGAGAGAAAAAGACATAACAGAGCTATGGAGCAACTAGCTGCTGCACAAGACACCTATGAAAAGCAAAGAATGGAGCAGTTAGATTTTATTAACGACAGACTTAAACAACAGGGACATGCAGCTTACACGTTTAAAGATGTTGATCAAGCAATAAAAGAATATTATCTTGTAACAGGCAAGCCAATCGAGACATTGCCTCCACCAAAATTCAGCGATTTTTATCAACCATCAGAAAAACAAAAGATGCAAGAAATATTGTTTATTACCTTTGGCATGACCGTTGTGTATTTTGTTGCACATAATATTGGCTGAATAAAAAATGAACAAGATCTATTATTCGCCAAAAGGATATTGGAAGGGAATAACAGCAATTAAAAAGCTTAGCCAAGCAGCGGGAGTCAGTGAACAAACAGCAAAAGAATGGTTATCTAAACAAGCGATTTGGCAAATTTATTTACCAGCGCCTAAACGAATACAAAGACCACACTTTGTGAATATAACTCCAAACGACACCCATCAAATGGATCTTCTATATTTACCCCATGATACGATTAGACGAAAAAGATTTAAGTACGCACTTACAGTCATTGACATAGCTTCAAGATACAAAGATGCGGAACCATTAACACAAAAGAGTGCTTCTGCTGTTGCTGTTGCTATACAGCTGATATATCAACGAGGACCCTTAACCCGTTCGCTGCTTGAAAATGTTATAAACAAAGGCTTTCCCAGTGCCAGGGAAATCTAATGATTTGGGGGTAATAATTAACAAAAAATTCTAGCTCAGAAACTACAAAAGATATAACAATGAAATATATATGATTTTTGAAGGAAATTGAATGAAGATTTTGAATCTGGGCTTCTTTTGTTTTAATTTTGATAATAAAAAAGTATTTAGGCAATTAGATTTGGATAGATTTTTTTGCACGATCAAAAGCATATGTATTTACCACTACATCTTCACATCCAAACAAGAACACAAAGCAAAAAAGTTGAAAATAAAGTTTGTATTGTCACACTACACCTGTAAATGAAAGTAAAACAGTTTAGAAGTCTATCAAGACGCTCACACTCTATGCAGACAGGTCAGTCCACGACCACGCCCCCCTCTCCCCACCACGCCCCCTTGCTGGACTTCAACCCTCTCTTTCACTGCTCCTCTTCCCCTACCTTTCCCTCTGCCCCGTGCCACGCCGCGAGCAGGCCGCGCTCCCCTCTTGCGCTGACTATCACGTCACTGACCACTGGCACGCAGTGCAGAGTACACACTAGGCGAGCTCGTTCGACGCTGGCAAACCAGTCAGCTGAACACACACTGAGGTCACACAGTACGACACAATAACTGACGAATACGGTCGGCAATTCCATCACTATCATCATCTCACCTTCATGCTCGAGTGAGTCGTTGAATAAAAGATTATTGTCTTTGTCAAAAATCATTAGCAGAGCCTGCTCAGCTGTGTAAATAAGTTGATTTGGTCGCTGCGCTTGTCGAAGGTTGTGCCGCCATCTTTGCAAGTGAGACGAAGTGCTGGCTGGTCATCCAGTCAGTGATGAGAATAAATGGGCTTTCCCCTCACGTGTGGTCATTTACATATCATTTTAATACTACAGACATATAAGGCTTACTACGCACACTCTATTTAAGTCCGTTGATAGAAATAGTAACGAATGAAAATTCAAGAAAAATGCATGACGTCAGTGGACGGCCCATAGGCACTGGGAAAGCATTTTTAATGCGGCGTCAGCTGACGGCTAAAAGGCACTCTACGGGTTAACTTATCCTCGCATGATTCAAGTCGATGACGGAAAAGAATTTAAAGGTCAAGTGAATCAATTATTGTTAAAACATAGAGTTACCATTAAAAGAGGCATTCCGGGTGTTCATAGATCACAGGCTTTGGTTGAAAACTTTAACAAACAGTTATCTGAAAGACTTTTCTCCTACCAGTATCACAGAGAGCTGATTGACAATTCTCGCAACACAGAATGGGTTAGAAGACTGCCCTCAGTTTTGCGCGCAATGAATAATGAAGAATTTAAAGGTTTAAAACCAGTACAAGCAATCAGAAAACAAACAATAAATGTTGTTGAAGGAGAGTCTTCATCAAGCAAACTATTACCATTTGGTTTGAAAGTAAGGTACCTTTATTCGCCGGGAGAAGCAGAAGGGGACACTCGCATCAGGGCAACAGATCCAGTTTGGAGTGTTGATCCATATGAGATAAAAAAAATTGTGAAAATGAATCCACCCGTGTATTATTTACGAGAAACTGACACAACAAAACGGCCGGCCCCTCAAAGATCTTTTGTGAAGGAAGAACTGCAGATAATCCCTCCAGACACAGTTCCAGTCGCTTAATTATTTTTTAATTTAAATTAAAATGGCGGCAAGAATGGAAAAGGAAGAATCCTTACGTAAAATGGCACTGGAAGCAAGAATGGTGAAGGAAGAGTCCTTAGAAATAATGCGAGAAATATTTGATTATAATCTTGCTATTAGACTAATATTTAAGAAGATTGATTATGCCATGCTAGACAAAACCTCAAATTTTGATTGGGAATATATTAAAAAAATTCGAGCGCATTTAGCAGTAATGAAAAATAATTTGGTTGAATTGGGTGATGATATAGTTAAGCTTAACGAACTGTTTTAATCTACGCAAATACATTTGGGTTTAAAATGGAAGCTCAAAGGGAAATGGCAGAAATGGCAAAGGAAAAGTCTTTAAAATTAATGCAAGATTTATTTGAGTATCAGTATATCATTAAAGAAGTATTTGAGAAGATTGACAATCCCTGGCTAGAACAATCGCCAGACAATCGCTTTAAACCCCAAAGCTTTTATTTTGATTTATGGGTATGGGAACATGAATATTGCGAAATGACAAAAAAAATTAAAGCACATCTAGCATTAATAAATAATATTAATTTTGCTAAATTAGATGATGATATAATTGAACGTGCGATTGCTGAAAATATAAGCCCATATGATTATACTATTCTCCAATGCCCGATTGCATATGAAAACTCTGGATTAACAAACACACGTTTTGTGTTTGTTCTATCTAATGACTTCTTTGTTACAACAGTTGTGTTGATCTCATGTAGATTAGATCGTAGTTTTACGTTGTCATGATGAAAAGTCTTATTGTCAAACAATGCTTTTTTATAGTTGTCATGGGATATGCTTGACTGCACAGCGCTGCGAGATATTCCCTTTGCTTTTTTAACAACTTTTTTTTGGCTTGAAAGACTGTACATTTTCGACCTCAAACCAACAAACTCCTTGATCACACCACCAGATAATTCATCCTTCATCTTACCTAAAACCTTCTTGTTAATATCTGAATGCAAAGGCGAATCTTTAGGGTAATCAGATGTGTCGTACCATCCCGCATGCCCTTTAGCTACTTCTAATTCCATGTCTTTATAGATATCTTCAGTAGGGATGTCGATTACAAAGGAATCTGTATCTGTGTAAAGTACTTTGGACTCAGGATACAAGGGCTTAAAGTAGTCGTAAAGAAATTCTAACATCAAAAGCTTCGACAGCTCTAAAACAGTAAACCCAATAAAAACGGGCTTATCCAATTTGACTTTCTTTTTTTTCATCATTATGCCAAAAAGCTGATCATGAAATCTTCTGAAGTCCTGATAATTAGGTTTTGAAGTCAACTTAATTGCATCGTTCTCTCTGGTGACCAATCTAACATCTTTACGCTTGTGCGGATTTTCCATAGTCTTTCCAAAACAGCTGTTGTTCATCAACTTGAAAAAGTCTTTTTCTGAAGCATCTGCGGATTTAGTTCTGAGATCAGTGTTCTTCATTATGTATGGTTTCATGAACTGTTCTTGATCAAATGCAATTATACGATGAACTGCTGTTAACTTTAAACCATGTCTTAAATAAAATTGAAGAAGTCTGTAATGACAGACATAATTTTTTTTGTCACGAAGATTAGGCACAAGTTTAGGTGGTTCTGTCATTGACACTTTTAGACTTTCTGCCGCTAATGGATAGTCATTATGGTAATCATGAAGTTCATGAGGATATTCTAAATCAACTTCTAGAATGAGACCTCTTTTACGATCAGCTTCTAGAGTAGGTAGCCATTTTAAAAACTTTTGAATGTCTTTGAGTCCTGTGTACATTTTAAAGTTGCGTAATGGAAGTGATTGCGCCATTGCCCATCCATACAGATTGTTTGCATCTAAATACATGAGATAGTTAGACCTTTTACTTGGATCATAGTTGTCCAAGTATTTGTTGTTTGCTTTACAGTAATGGTGCGACGCCATACTGATTCCTCCACGCAATCCGTTTTCAATCATCTGAAGCATTGGCAGGTCAGACAATAAATCAATTTGTACTCCAGTAAATTTTAAGAAAGCGTCCCAGCTCATCCCAGGCGCAGAAATATAATGCGCAGGATCTAGACTATAATGTTTCATGCAGGTCTTTCTGTAATTTTCAAAGACGTCCGCCAACAAACAGGTATCCGCCATTAAATAGGAATCATGATAGTCTCCCATTGTTTTACACTCTAACTTCTGCCACGCATCTTGAGCATGCTGGTAATCAGAATCACTGATGTCCTTTCCTCTGAGACTAGAAAAGAACGCACCTTTAGGCGGAAGTGTATCTTCGTCAAACCTTTGCCAACTGTTCATGTACTCATAAGGGTAAACGCCCTTTCTAACAAGAGTTGGGTCAAAATATTCTTCTGTTATTGGGCAGGACTTTAAGGACATAGCCAGTGACTCTAATGAACCCATCAGGTGTTGCATAGAGTCGTAGAAAGACATGTTATTTAAAGTGAAACACATGTACTTTTCTGATGACTGTGCAATGCATGACACCCTGAAGTCGCTGGTTACTGCTTGCATTATAAGGTGAGAGTCGTAACCTCGCAAGTTGTGAAAGAATATAGGCAGCTTCCATGTCTTTGGATCAAACTTTAGTTGAAGATTGCATTTGTTATGTGCTGCTCCTCTAAACTTTCCACTAATGTGATCATGGTCTCTTACTGTTGGATTCTCTGCGGTGGCAACCAAGGCCGCCCCACAAATCCAACAGTGAGTGGCTGAGTCATACTGTTGTTGGTCTTCAGGCGTCATTATGATTTCAGATAAGTTTAGATTATTAGAACAGGCATTACGCACTTGCTGCATGCGTTTTAAGAAGTATTTTGCAGCATTTGGTCCTCTGTATAATTCTGGCTTTGAATGGGCGCCATCCGACCTAACAATGATGAAGGCAAATGAGCAAATCTGATGATTACTCATTAAGACTGTTTTAGGAAGTTTCTGTGGGGTTGGTCCTTCATAAGGAACAATGAGTGATTCGAAGTCTGCGTAAACAACATATGGACTAGTTTGCAACCGTTTCCAGTTCTTAAAACTAACTTTACTGCCTTCTCCGGGCGTAATTAGTTCTGTATCACAGTCAACTGGGCTAAGACAATGTTTTACATGTTCGCTCGCAGCTTGAACGGACGGAATTCTTGTTAAACATTTTCTACAAAATTCTTGTTTGCTATGTTGTTTTGTAGTATGCACTAGTAATCTACTCATTGTGCGTATTAGAGTGTAGTGCAACCCATTAAGGCTTTGCATTAGGAGTAAGTCTACATGAGTTTTGGTTGGTTCGCCTATTGTTGGACTGTTCTTTGACACTCTAATTGGCAGAAGGTTGGTTTCTTCAGACCATGTGTAGACATTAACAGTTATTGATGGATTTTGTTTTTCAAACTGATCAATTTTGTCTACAGCCATAGGAAATTCAAGGCCGTTAAAGTTAAGATCATTGGCCCACTGTAAATAGTTAGATACTCTCTCTGCATTTTTGGCAACGTGATGCAGCCTAGCAAGAACGCACCACATAAAACATTTGTCGTCTGAATTTTTTATGTTCAAAACTGCTTTCTTTGCAACTAATGTTGGAGGCAGTGGAATGTAAGCCTTGCCTACAATCGGCTCATACTTAGCCTGTCTTAATCTGATGTCTAGGACTTCACCCTCTGACCAACCAGAGCCTCTCATTTTAGCTGCTTCAGAGGCTTCATTAAACTGTGTAAGAAGTTGATCTGCCCAACCGGGTGTTAAGTCATTATGAGAAAGAATAGTCTGCTGTTTAGTTGAGACCCAGACTTCTAGATTTTCTTCGTTTATTGTTATATAGTCGATTAAAACAACTAACCTTACTTTAACTGGAGGGTTTATTGTTAGTTTACTTGGAACTTGAGAAATAGCGTGTACAACGCTTGCCTGTACCTTTGTTGGATCAATAACTTCTAAAACGACCTCATTTAAAGCTTTTGACAAACGCTCTTCCTCGAGCATTGCTTCAAACAATTCATCTGAACCTTCATATATCTTATCCATGTTGAGCTTCTTTTCTAACTCAAAATATTTATTTAAATCAAAAAAATAAAAGTTAATCAGAATCAATATCAACGGTCTTTTTGTGCTTGGACTCATAAACTAAAGTATAAACGCCCTTTGGGGTTGTTAATGTGAGCTGTTTAGAACAGAGTTTAATGTTTCGTTTACTTTTTTTAAACATTCCTTTTTTATCTGGTCGGTGTCTGGCTGTTGAGAAAAAGTTGCCCGTGCCTTTCTTTGAAGATCAAACTTTTGTCTTTTGTAGTCCTCAAAATCAGCCTGTAGGCGACTAAATTCTTCATCCGTGATGTTTGAGTCAGCAAGTGCTTTATTTATTGTCAGTTTGAAGGAACTAAGTTTAGCTGTTATTAGTTGAACCATAGCTGTGTGCTTTTGGAGTTTAGCTTTTATTTTTTTGCTGACAGCACTTACAGCCAATGAACACAGGCCAAGAGTTAAAGACAAACCACCTAGAGGTAAAGCTGCCGGTGCACCTACGCCTGTTGCTAAGAGACCTACACTTGTTCCTGCTGATAGAGCACTAGTGATCGATGCTCCAGTATTAACATATGTAACAGCATTAAAGACAGCAGAATACCTTCGTTTGGTTTTGCTGTATTTTGAAAGGTCCTGCTCTAGTTTTTGTTGCATTTGTGTAATGTTGGTTAATCTGAAAGTTTTTATGTCTACAGCAGCAGCTATCTCTTCTTTGGGCACTTTTGGATAAGTCGTAACAGACATGCTTTTTTAAAATAAAAATAATTTAGTATTGGATATCTTTCAATCTGTTATCTTGAATATTCAGCTGCGCATCATATATTAAAAACAAATGTACATTAAGTGGTTTATCACTCTCTTTTTCTTTATCAATTTGAATGTTTATTACGTCTTTAACTGTTCTCCCACTCCCATGCAACTGATTATCTTCTGTTGACCTTAGGTCAATCCATAAACCGTATTTCGTTGTTAAATATTCATCAAGTCTAACACTGTGAAGGTGTAGATCTTTAGACACAAGGTCTACTGTTGGACTTCTAGACCTCCCGCCTCCAAACAATTTTCTTATTTCATCAAAATGATGATAAGGTTTAAGCCCGCTACCGTAGACTTGGTTAGGACTACCCTCAATTGAACATTGTACTTTCGTTATTTTAGGATTGATAAACTTTTCACTTTGTCTTTTGAATGGTTCTTCATCTTCACACAGCAATAAAATACCTTTAAGGGATCTTGCTGCGGCGCTAAAACTAAAGTTCCATATTGTGTCTGCCCTGCTTTTAGGATATTTAGTATAATGAATCACTCTTTCGTAATATATTGCTAATTTTGACTGATATTGTTGCTCAATCAGCCTTGCTAAGTTAGGGTTGCTAACAACGTCAAACTCTAACGAGATGTCGAAAATGCTGTACTTGGAATCAGTGTCTGTCGATCTAATGACACGTTTGTATTCATTAAAAGTTAGTTCATATGACAATCTGTCTTTTAATGCTCCTTGAAAGTATGGCGCATGCGCTTTTAACAACTCAAAATCTAAGGGTATAGAAAAGCGATTTCCAAACGCATAACTTACAGCTTCATACTTGTTACCGTCTTTAGCATCTTCGGCATCTATTCTGTGTTTTAGTGCTTCGTTATTTTCGATTCCTTGAAACGCAAGATCGGCCCTTTCATTATCGGTTAGCCATAGATCACAATAGATTAGAAATATGTCTGCATTGTGTAAAGAAAATATTTCTTGCCCCTCAAGTTTTATAGAAATTTTCTTAACGATTGCCCGTCCCAGATTCTGAACTACTGTCCTGCTTGTGTCTGTTGCTGATTCGAGTTCTATTTTGAAAGTAAGACGTGCAGATCCCGGCACAATCACTTCATCTGCTCCTAGGTCTGGAAATTTAACAGTAAGAATTTGATCTGAATCAATAGTAGATGGATTATTTGGAACAATAATATTCTGTTTATTTCCCTTCACGCCAAAGGGCTCTTTCAGTCTTCTATGCGGGTCAAGAATCGAGCCATATGCTTGTGACATTTTTTTTTATAAAACAAAATAAAAAGTTAATTATTTAAAAACATGGCAGAAGAAGATTATGATGTTTTTGATCCTGGAGACGACATGAGTGAAATGACGCCTTTGACACATCCATTACAATCATTGCGGCGTGAATTAACAGAAAGTAAGGTCAAATCATTTTATCAAAGTTTAGGCCAAGAACCTCCCGAATTTATAGACCCTAATGATTTTGAAACAAAAGATGACCATTTGTTTGTGAAAAACGAGCAAGGACAACTTGTTCAGCTTACAACTAAACCAGACCCATCAAAGTTTTTAGCAAAGACTACAATTAGACAAAGGCTCAGTGTGAGCGATCAAAATCGCCTTGGCATTGCTAAACCGCGAAGATTAGACAGTGAGGCAGTTGCTAAACTTCAAAACACACTACAAGAACTCCCAACAGAAAACCAAATTCAAAACATACCCCTTAAAGATTTAAGCCCAACAGCAGACGAAATAATAGAAACCAGTTTTTCAGAAGAAACAGTATTAAAAACTATGCACGATCCGCCGCTACCTATGAGAGAAATAACGGCCCTTGATCATGCTTTGAAAAGCATCAGAGGTGAATTAACAAACAATTTAGCAAAACTGGGTGAACTAGATGAGCATATAAAAAGAGAAAAAGAAAAACTAGTTGAGGCTGATGACCACAACTTAGGACCTGGTGTTAAAGAAAGAATAACCCAAAGACTAAATATTCTTGAACAAGAGAGATCAGCAAGACTAGAAGTGCTGTCTACTAACCGAGAACAATTACGAACTCAAGTGAGCAGAATAAGAGAAACTATCCAAAGAATTTTGTATGAAGACACAACGTTAGCAGAACGAATAAAAACACTGTTTAGAGAGCAAGGTGTCACATTAGCGAGCGTTATAACAGCCTTAGGATTTGCAATAAGTACACTGGTGATGGCTCTTACAGGCGGCGGTGGTGGGGGAGCAGTGCCACCAGGCCGCCAACTCCGTCGTCAGATAAATCATGGGTAAAAAAACAACTCGATCACCTTGCAAGTTTATTAAAAAAATTAGCCAGTAAAGCAATAGACTCTTTACCTGGTATAATAGGAGGGATCGTTAGCTGGCTTTTGTCTGCCGCAAGTAAAGTAGTTGGCTTTATGGCCGAGCACTTATGGGCATTAGTTGTCTTAATAGTTGGGTTACTCTTTAGTAAGATAAAGACCAAGTAATCCTAGGGCAGTTAATCCAATAACAAGTGCCGTCTTTCATATTCATGGTCATTATTTCTTGGGACCACAGGGATTGAATGGGGGGGTTTGGGGGGCTCGGGGATTGGTGGGGCTTCTTTTTTTATTGCTATTGCTGGCTTAGAATGTATGTCGTTTTTTCCGACCTTCTCTTCTTTACCAGCCACAAGGATTTCATTATTATAGTTTATTATTGTTCCTACCTGGAGCCTGAGGTCAGAAGGTAGCATGTATAAACCAGTGCCGACAGCAAAGTCTACTTTCGATCTTGCAAATTGTAAAACATTTTGGTACCTTTTAATACTTGAAGGCAAATCAATTGCAGAATTAATAGAATCCTCTAAATTTGCTAAATACTGTTTTTGGGCGTCAAAGCCAGTAGAAGGATCAATTATGTTTGATCTCGTTTGTGCTTGCGAACCTAGCAAACACCAAACATAAGTACGAATAGAGTCGTTTATTCGTTCTATTCCCCCTTTTGTTAGGCCCTTAGATGTATCCAAAATAAATGTTGTCCATGCTGTTTTATGCTCTTGCTCTATGGACCCGAGGTGAACAGTTGTGCCTGAAGAGAAAGATGTGTAAGGAGGATTCCAATCATAGTTATACTTTCTGTGCACGCCCCAAAAATAAAGGGTGCCTAAACCATGATTAAGATCCAACTTTTGTCTAAAGTCTGTCTTTGGGTCAATATCAAATTCGTTACAGATCCTTTCAAAAGCCTTGTAATCTATTCTGTTGCTGAATGGATTAAACGTTTTGTCATTTGGTAATGGTGCTTGCAGTTCAGATAAAATACGTCTGAAGGTGTAATAAAAATGAAATCTATACACTGACCTCACCAAAGGAACAGGATGATTTAAATGATCAGCATACGACACTCCACACCCAGTTGATGCACAAAACACAGCAAAGTTTAACTGGTTCTGATAAAACTGCATCGGATGACTGAACCACACTTTCGCGATGTAGTCGTTTTTAATAGGAGGGTTAAGATATCTGTTTAATGGAAGTACTAACCTTTACTTGAAAGGCGTCAGACTGAGTCACAGAAATGTCAAGGGTGTCAGTTGTTATATCTTTAGGACTGTAGTGCGGTCCAACAGAATATTTTGCATTAGTATATTTGAATGCACTCATTTTTAAATTTGTTTTAAAAATGTTTGTAACAATAACAACTCAAGACAGTCCTTCGTTTTTAGAATATGCTATTGATAATAACTGCGGAACCCAAAGGGTTGCACTCCATGAAATATTCTACAAAGTCGTATGGTTTAATATAAGTCAATCCAAGCTGAATAATGTAATTCAAAAACTTGACAGAAGAGGAGACGTAATTAGCCAGTTAACCATACCTGATGGTTTATTACGGGTTTTGCTCGCTAAAAGAAGCAATGAGTAACTTCGACATTACTCTCAAACTTAACAATGCAAATTTGAAAATAATGTTGACATTCAAACCTGAAGAAGAAGAAGAAGTAGAATACCTTTTTGATGTAGAGCTAGCTAAAATGTTAGGCTTTGCAACTGACAATCAATTCAGTCATATATTTATAGTTACCCCCAGACAAAACTACTTATGAGGGAGAATATCCGCTCGATCTTGCATTACATTCATTACTCTATGTTCATTTGGACGAGCTGAGCACTGATGAAAACTTAAATGATGGAAGGCCCTCAAACTGTTTTAAGAGCTCTTCCATCAGGGAAAGCTGCATATTGCGATTATGAAATTATACAATTCCCTAATTTACAGTTTAAAAGATTAGCTTGTGGGAGGGTCGGATCGTTTAATATAAAGATCACAGATAAAACAGGGAAAGTCGTAAAATGTGATAACCTGCACATTGTTTTAGAAATAAAATAATACGTTGTTTTAAAAAATGTCACGTGGGCCAGACGATTCGGGGGTCACATTAGCGCCTGAGAGGTGTGTAACTTTAGAATTAAAAGACCTTGCAGACGTTGAGGACTTTGAACAGAACGGTGAGATAGGCACTTTGTATGGTTTTGAGTACACTAAAGATGGTTATTATAAGCGCAAAGAGGTTGACGACAACAAAAGGTTTCCTAAACTAGAACAACTACGCAATCTAGAAGCAAATAATACAGGTCAGTATGAATATAAAATAGTTCGAAAAACTGACAACAAATGGCACTTAGAACCATATTTAGAATGGGACATAAAATTTGAATTCGTAAGCCCATTTACATTTTTTGACCGTCAAAAAAGTTTCAGAAAAGCATTGAACTCTGGCCCTTTACATGTAAGTCTTATGCCAGAGGACAACAGTCGAAAAGAGATCGAAATAAAGAAGTTTGGGAGCAAACAGTACATCCTCCACAGAAGAGAATCAGTTTTGAAGGAAGCTACTACAAAAGTACAGTTCTTTCCACGCACGTTATTAGGAGACACGTTCACAATGATATTTGAAATTTCTGTCTTAAAAGATGTGGGGAGGAATGGAGCATGTGGGTGTCAGTGACAACCTTATGGAAGGAATTCTTATTAGCTGGCAAAACTTAGACGTTGACAATCTTAAAGTTACTGTTGTGGTTCGTCACGATGGTGAAAATTTTAAGGTCGTAAACAACAAGCAACAAAATCAATGTTAGTCTTAATAGAAAACAATCTGACAAAACTGAGTTGGATTAATCTGACACATTTAGACCTTATAAGATTTTATTGTACTGATCAAATTTTGACGGATAGTATGATAACAACACTAACTGGTGTAAATTAAATTCTGTTATAAAACTATGGAGCAAACGACTTTGGTGTCAATGCCGATGTTAAACTTTATGATAAAAACCCCTCATTGTTCATTGATTTGTGGACAGACTGGTTGTGGAAAAACAATATTTGTCCTCGACCTATTACAAACAGTTTATCGTTATAATTTTGATCATATAGTAATTTTCTGCCCAACACTTAAATGGAACAAAGCATATCACGACAGAAGGTTTATATGGACGGATGATGAAATCTATTTAGTTGATCCTAGCAATAAACTTAGCGAGTGCTTAGAACACTTTTATAGACAGTTTGAAGGAACTCAGGCACTATTTATTATAGATGACTGTTCGGCAGAAAGAGACATAGTCAAAAAAAGAAAACGCTTTGTCAAAACTGGCTTTCAGTGGAAGACATGCTGGGATAAGTGTGTGATTTTTATGTCAAAAATATAACTCGGTTTTAAAAGACTTTAGAGAACAGTTAAAGACTGTAGTTTTATTTCACATGAAAGACAGAGACGCATTTGATGAATGTATGCGTGAAAATGATGTTATTGAAGACGATCAAGAAAAACGAAGGATTAAGCAAAAAACTAAAGTCTCAAAAGTTTTCTAAATTAGTGTTAAAAACAGATAATCCTACACATTATGTATGTTTGTAAAGTGTTTACTATTAGAGAACTATAAAATAGGCATTCTGGGTAAGCCGGCGGAGCAACAGCGAAACCGGCTTTAGCCGGTTGGAGCTGGCGGAGGTGGGTGAGCCAGAATGCCTATTTTATAGTTCTCTCATGTCCAATGACCGACTGAGGGCTGCGCGCTCTTTTGACCTTTGGGTGTTTGTGGACATGGAACTTTTCTGTGTGGCTTTCACCATTCAGTTCACGAACGAGGAAACTGGAGTTTATTCCATCATGCTCTCTCTCTCTCTCTCTCTCTCTCTCTCTCTCTCTCTCTCTCTCTCCTCTCTCTCTCTCTCGCTCTCTCTCTCTCTCTCTCTCTCTCTCTCTCTCTGTATGTGTGTTTTGTGTGTGTGTGTGTGTGTGTGTGTGTGTGTGTGTGTGTGTGTGTTGTGTGTCTGTGTGTTTCAAAGTCTCTTGCTTTTGCTATTAATGCTTCTGTCTGTGTGAGGGTTTTCATTTTTTTTTTCTTGTTTATGATTGTGGTCATGTAAACAGCTCTCACCCTTTCTCTGGCTCAGTCTGTCTGTCTGCCTCTTTCTCTCCCTTTCTCTCTCTCTCTCTCTCTCTCTCTCTCTCTCTCTCTCTCTTCTCTCTCTCCTCCTCTCTCCCTCTCTCTCCTCTCTCTCTCTCTCTCTCTCTCTCTCTCTCTCTCTCTCTCTCTCTCTCTCTTCCTCTTTATGTCTTTGCCTCGGTCTCTGTCTGTCTCTGTCTCTGTCTATCTGTCTGTCTGTCTGCCTGTCTGTCTGTCTGTCTGACTTCTCTCTCTCTCTCTCTCTCTCTTTGCGTGCACTGTATGTGTGTGTGTTTGTGGCGCGCGCGCGCACGTGTTTGTTGTGTGTGTGTGTTGTGGTGTGTGTGTTGGTGTGTGTGTGTGTGTTGTGTGTGTCTGTTAGTGTATGGGTGTGTGTTGTGCGCGCGGAGCCGTGTGTGCACGTGAGTGTGTGTGCGTGAGCGTGTGTGGTAGTGAGTATGATGGTGTGTGTGTGTGTTGTGTGTGTGTGTGTGTGTGTGTGTGTGTGTGTGTTGATGTGTGTGATTGTGTGTGTGTATGTGTGTGTGTCTCACACACACACACACACACACCACACACACACACACACACACACACACACACACCACACACACACACACACACACACTCACACACACACAGAAATTCATAAACTAAAATTTGTCAACACATCATGGTTATAAACATGATATGAACATAAGATCAAAGGACCAGATCTCCATAATATACCCCCACAGCAGCACAACCACATTGAATATGTATGTAACCATTGATCAGTACTTAATTGTGCCTGTGTGTGGGGCATGTGTGCTCAAGTCTGATTGTGAGTGTGCGCATCTGTGTGAGCATGTGTGTGCATGTGCCTGTGTAAGTGTGCCTGTGTGTGTACTCATGTATGTGTGTGCCTGTGGATGTGCATGCATCTGTGCATAAACGCGTGAGTGTCGCTCTCTGTGTATGTGTCGTGTGTGCATGAAAGCAAGAATGCATAAATGAGTGCATAAATTGTGGGTGCCTATGCTTGCCAGCATATCTGCATGTGCTTGAATGTCTATCGTGAGTCTGTTTAAGTATGCGTGGGTTTCAAAAATTCAGTTATTTTCATTATCATTATCACTGCAATCATCATCATCATTACACCAACATGATAATCCTGAGATCAGTACAGTTTTGATTGGAAGAAGGGGGGAGGAGGGAGGGGTGCAGTGGGGAGGGGAGGGGGGTAGATGGGATGGAGACGGAGGAATGGGTTGAGGAGGGTACCTTAAAGATGGACTGGCTGGAGTGAGGACAGGGGGAGCGGACAGGATGATTACTGTTTTACTGTATCTGCCAGCAAGGGCATCGATTTTCAATTCCGCCTGCAAGCCTCCTTCAGGGCTCTAATTGCTGATGGCAGAAAATAATCTTTATATCTGGATGTCCTGCATCTCATGGACAGCAGTCGACCAGCGTTACGACTGGAAGCACAGATGGTTGTTAGAGGAGATGGACTGGATCACCGACTGATAGAAGAAGTTCAGGAAGGTGCTGTTGACCCTGAACTGTGGGAGCTTCCGCAGAAAGAAAAGACGTGATTTGGCCTTCTTGCAGCACATGTCGATGTTAGGGGTCCACTCCAACTTGTCAATAACTTGCCGAAGTACTTGTAGGTGCGCACAATGCGCACTTCCTCTTCCTTGATGACAACTGGGTGGGTGCTGCTTGGGATCCTGCGGAAGTCGATGACCATCTCCTCTGTCTTGGTGACATTGAGCTGAAGGAATTTCCTGTCGCACCAGTCCACCAACTTGCCGACTGCCTCTCGGTACATGGTTTCATCAGAGTCGTGCATCAGCCCTGTAAGTGACGTGTCATCTGCGAACTTGGTCTTGCAGACTGCATGCCTTCCTGGTGCGGCAGTCAGCTGTGTAGATGGTGAACAGGGCATGCGAAAAGAACACACCCCTGTGGGGACTCCTGCATTGGTCACCAGGACATCAGAGACCACCCGGCCAACTACGACTTGCTGTGGTCTGTCAGTCAGGAAGGTGAAGATCCATTTGATGATCCTCTGGGTTAACAGCCATGGCCAGTAGTTTCCCGACGAGGTGATAGGGCTGAATGGTGTTGAAAGCACTTGAAAACTCCCCACACAGAACCCTGGCGAACGTCCCTAGCCTATCAGGGTGCTGGTGGAAGTGGTGCAGCATTGTCCTGGATGGCATCTTCTGTGCTCCTACCTCTGGTGTAGGCGAACTGCAGTGGACCTTGATAGTCTTCAGTTTCTCCCCCGAGATGCCTTGAGGACAATTTCCTCAGTACATTTCATGGGGACTGATGTTAGCGCCACTGGTCTGTAGTCGTTGAGCTGACTGATCACTTTCTTCTTTGGCACAGGAATGATTGTGGATGACCTCCATAATCGCGAAACATAGCCTTCCTGAAAATGTTCGCTGGAACAGCTCTCTGAAGACATGGGCCAAGGAGTTGCTGCAGGTTTTCAGTCCTACTGCTGATGCTATCCGGACCAGAGGCACTTTCGACATTCAGCTTCCTGAACAGTCGGCGGACATCCTCTTCATTGATGGTCACTGGGGATCCAGGGAGCTGGGGCACCGTGTCCATGGCCCGCTGCTGCTCAATGCTGAAGTCCCGCTGGTCAAACGTGTGTAGAACACATTCAGTACATTGGCCAATCTCCTCTCGTCGTCTGCTCTCATTCAGCTTTCTTGGGCCTGTACCCTGTTATGGCAGAGATTTTTCTGCCAAGCACTTCCTGGAGTCACCTTGCCGGAAGTTGTCCTCGAGTTTTGCAGAGTACTTCTTCTCCTCCCTGATCCTCTTGTCGATCTTCTTCTAGGTGGCTGCATATTCCTGGTGTCCTTTTCTTTCAGAGCTGACTTTCTCTCTTTTAGCAGTGTTTCAGGTCCTTGGTGATCCGGGGCTTGCAGTTGGGTCAGCCTGGTCTCCATTGTCTGTATACCATGCCCACGCAAAAATTGATGTAGGTGGAGATGACGTCAGTTGTCTTCTCTAGTGGGCTCTCATCGTCCAAAAAAAACACACCCCAGTCTGTTTATTCAAAACAGGCGTGTGTGTGTGTGTGTGTGTATGTGTGTGTGTGTGTGTGTGTGTGTGTGTGTGTGTGTGTGTGGGGTGTGTGTGTGTGGTGTGTGCATACATGCATGCGTACGTAGCTGCGTATATTTGTGCCTGTCCGTACGTCGGAGCGTACCACTATAATTCTTTTGTAGTTATTTCCCTTTCTGTGGCCCAACTCATATCTGCAGGACTCTCATCCACAGTGTGATTTGAAGCTGCCCTGATGTTACAACACCAAAATAGCAACAACAACAAATTTAAGTAAAAAAAACGGTACTGGCAAGAATCTAATTTCTCTTCCCTTAATTCAGTTGACGTGTAGAAAACTACTTTAACAGAAAGGAATTTGAAGTTAGAAATGAAAAAAAAACAAATAACTTCTCCTGTCTGAAAATGTTCAATATTCTTTTCGATAGAAAGTGTTTTCAGTTGTAAGATTCGTTTGAATGAATCATGCATTCCCGTTAGATCAGCTCCAAGCATTAGTGGCATTGCCTGGGCCACATATTTACCCTTTTACTACGTGTGTTTAAATGAACTCTGTAGTGTTTGTGCAATCTTTGCTGACAAGCGCGCATAAAAGGAAAAAACAAAACTGACAGTGAGATGACTGCAGGCGGAAACGACACAAACCAAAACAGAGAAAGGCTGTTCTGTACTTGGACAAGAAGAAAAAAGTTTGGGGCAACAAAGACAAAACCAAAAACACAAACGGGGTTCGAACTTTTGGCCTTCTTCTTCAGGCAAGATTAGCCAACATTTTAGGAAAATTCGAAACAAAGAGCGAGCAATCAGCCACTTCTTTTCGTGTAACTACTGGGCGAAAAAATGAATCCATTCCAGTCGTTCACGCGTAGAAATATTAGTTTCGGGCAGGGAAGGGAAGGAATTAGATATCTGATTCCAAATAATTACTTCCCTTGTCTGAAAATGTCAGCATTTTGTTTGAATAGAAAGTTTTTCTTTTTGTCTTTTCTGATCAATTCCCCTGATTGGGCGCAAAAGAAATCTATCAAAACATTTGTTTGTACTGCCAAGGAAATGAATTAGTAATTTCTGAATCGAAAGAGTTAAATGTTCACATTTGTTTTAATTTTGTTTTTGTCTGCGATTGATATCGGAAGAAAAAAGAAAAAAGAGAGAAAAGAAGGTACACAGGAAGAACGATAGAATGAAAGAAAGGGGAGTACAAAGACGGAAGAGAGAAAGAAAGAAGGAAAGATCGATAGATAGAAAAAAGACAGACATCAACAAACAAAAAAGAAAGAAATCACACCAAAACAAGGCACAAATGACGCAAAATTGCCATCCGTCTGTCTGGAGAGACAATGGTGTTGCGCCATGGATCAGTCAGTTGTGGAGTTGCAGCGCCTGCTGTGGCGAAGAGCCCGATCCTCGAGCGGCAATTGCTGCAGGTGAAGTCTCCGTCATCAGTGTCGTGGGTGCCGACGCCATTCTTTGCCCGTCTGCGGTACCTCCGTTTTCCCACTGGGCCTCTTCCCTCTGCTCTGCTCTGCTTGCTTGATGCCGGCCTTGATGGTGGACCGCCAGCTGACCCGGTCTGAAGCTGCTGTTCCAGGTCTGCTGGGTCGAGGTTGCCAAAGACAAACACAGAAATTTTCAATAACAACAACAACAGAAAAGTACAGAAAGAATGAAAGATAGACACGATAGGAGTTTTCAAAGAAGAGAAAAATAGACAGCAAAACAATGCAAAAATTGACAAGACATAGCCCAAACACAGAAAAAATATAGACAAAAACCCATAGAATAAACATAGAAATGGTCAATGAAGTACAAAAATAATGAAAGACGGACACGAGCAAGTTTTCAGACAAAAGAAACAAAACAAAAAAAAAAACAAAAAACACAAACAAAAACGAAAAAAAAAAAAAAGAAAAGAAAAGAACGAAAGAAAGGGAGAAAGAAATATACGACAAAACAACTCCCAAAAGGATACAAAGACATAAACTGAATTTTTGAACAGTAAAAATGTAGGAAAAATAATGAAGACGGACAAAAAAAACTGAAGGTTTTTTTTAAAAGAAGAAGAAGAAGCTCAACAAGAGAATGTTTTTGGTTTCTTGCTTGGATTTTATAAACTGGTTGAAAGGGTGCATCCAAGACGACCTTTGCACTCTCTCTCTCTCTCCTCTCCTCTTCCCTCTCTCTCTTCTCTCCCCTTTTTC
>JAMYXO010000986.1:0-34804 GCA_033310375.1 Conus canariensis
TGGGGGAGCCAGCTAAAAGGGTTTTGTGGCAGGGCAGACTAAAAGTTGAGCCAACTGAAAGGTTGTTCTTGCCGTTTTTCCAAACCCCCTCTTTTTAAAATCTTCGCCCCCGGGTTTGATCGGGCCCCAGGTTAGCATATTGTACAATTTTCCGGGGGAGGGACGATGCTTCAGACCTCGGGCGAGGCCTTTCGTGTGTCTTGTAGCCTTCTTTTGTACCATGGGAACGCTTGCCTTCCACACTGCCATAAACGCCCTTTTTGGGAGACTATTTTCATCCACACGTGACGCCGCCCACCTGACGGAGAGCGTTTTAAAGACTGCATAATCTCTCCTATGACCCTTCGAAGCGCCTGTATATCTGGAACTTTGCCCGCATTTGAGTCCCAAAAGGGTTCTGAGGATCTTCTGTTAAAAGTTTTCAGCTCCGACATTTTGGCCGTATACCATCCAAGTTTCACAGCAAACAGCAGAGTGGCAATACAAAGCATAACACTTTAGCTTGGTCTGCAGGCTTATTCCTCGTCTTTCATACCCCTTTGTCTTGGAGTCTGCCAAAAAACAAACCCCTAGCAGTTCTACATGCAACGTCCCTTTAATGTTGCGTTTGGATAACTGTTTCCAAGGCAGACAAATTATCTGCCCGTGTCTTTTAAAGCACACCTTTGTAAAAAAAAAAAAAAAAAAAAAAAGAAAAAGAAAAGAAAAAAAAGAAAAGATAAGAAAAAAAGAAAGAAAAAAAAATACCCCGCTTTAAAAATTTCACTTCAAGTTATCGTGCTTTGATCGTTTTTTGTGTCGCTTGACCATATCTTTTGAAAAAAACGTTTACACCTTTTACACTCTTTTATCAGCGAAAGAAAGAATATACCGAGCAGAAAAATTTTTGATATAAAAAATTTGACACCCTCGGTGTACTTTAACTATGTTTTACACAATCGAATAAAGTTATGTGCCCTTTGGAATATGGTATAGTTTTTTACAAAAAAGAAAGCCAAAACACCACCACACACACACAACACACCCCCACACACACACACACAACACACAACACACACCCACACACACACACACACCACAAACAACAACAACACACACAACACCCCAACACACAAACATTGAGCCCCTTCAGTTTTTTTAAAGGGACTTTTTTATTGTCAATTATATATAAAAAATATATATATTAAATAATAAATAAATATTATATAATATATATATATTTTGCGTATATCGGAAATAGTTGTAGATTTGTAACACAAAAAGCTTTGTTTCAAAAAAAAAAACTAAATCGCCACACAATGACGTTTACACTCGTTTCATTTCATATCGTCTCATTCCCATCCCTTCCCAACAAGATGGTAATTATCATTATTTTCACTTTATAATAGATAATAATAATAGAAGAAATAGATAGATAACAGATAGGCAGCAGACAGAAGACGAAAACTTACATACATACATACATACAACATACATACTACATTAAACATCAACTACATACAACAACATACATATCACCAATGTTACTTTTCCTTGCCCCGTACACGCTGTCTTCACCTTCCAATAAAAACTCCAGAATATTTTTTTTTTTTTAAAGGGAAAACCCCTCGTGATAATCCTTTCAGTGACGGTTTCGTGAAAGGATTATCACTCACTCGGACCGGTCCGGGCATCCCATACGCATCTCCCAACCCACGTAATTACAGACTCCCCCCATCTTCTCCTCCGCTGAAATAGAATTTAAAGAGACATTAATCATTCCGCAGGAAAAACATACAAACTAATTACAAGACAAAACACGACGCGTTTCGATTTTCTTGGTCTTCTGCAGGCAAGATAAAAAACATTCAGAACAATGAAAACGAAGAACGAACAATCCTTTTTTTCTCATATTGGGCGCAACAAGGGAAATGTAATTTGTTTTTTTTCTTTTTTTGCCCGGCGGAATAATAATGTTTCCCTTTTGACGTAGGATCATTTTCCGCCTCCAGCCCCCCCCTTGACAAACCCGTCTAGCTTGGCTTTCAAGCGGCGTCGACGGCGGCGTCGTATCCACCCCGGGGATGCCCGGGCAATGAAAGCACAACAATCCTGGCCACGCCGCCCCCGGGTGACCGACGCGTGTAAAGGTTTGGGACACGTTGGCAGGGCAAAAACTTATGTTGTGACCTTCCCGGGGGAATCTCCCGAGACATGACCCATGGTTTTTGAACACCACTTTTGTGATGATGCTGCGGCCCTCTTCGTCCCATTTTCCTCCCCCCCCCTCCTCCTCCCCTCCTCCTCCTCCTCCTCCTTATCCCCCCCCCTCGCCCCCCTTTTTCCCCCCTTTTCCCTCCTTTTTTTTTTTCTTTTTTTTCTTTCTTTTTTTTTCTTTCTTTCTTTTTTTTCCTTTTCTTCTTTTCTTCTTCTTCTTCTTTTCCCTTCTTTTTCTTTTCTTCTCCTCCCCCTCCTCCTCCCATTCTTCTTCTTTCTTCTTCTTCTTTTTCTTCTTTTTCTTCTTCTTCTTCTTCTTCTTCTTCCCTCCTCCTCCTCCCCCTCCTCCTCCCCCTCCTCATTTCTTTTTTCTTCTTCTTCTTCTTCTTCTTTTTCTTTCTTCTTCTTCTTCTCTTCCTCCCCTCCTCCTTCTCCTCCTCATTCTGCTTCTTCTTTTTCTTCTTCTTTTCTTCTTCTTCTTCTTCTTCTTCTTCTTTTTCTTCTTCTTCCCTCCCCCCTCCCCTCCTCCTCCCCCTCCCCTCCTCGTTCTTCTTCTTTCTTCTTCTTCTTCTTCTTTCTTCTTCTTCTTTTTCTTCTTCTTCTTTTCCTTCCCCTCCTCCTCCTCCCCCTCCTCATCCTCCTCATCCTCATTGTTGTTGTTGTTTTGTTGTTGTTTTTTGTTGTTCTTCTTCTTCTTCTTTCTTTTCTCTTCTTTTCTTTCTTCTTCTTTTTCTTCTCCTCCTCCTCCCCCTCCTCCTCCTCCTTCCTCCTCCTCCCCCCTCCTCCTTCTTCTTCTTCTTCTTCTTCCTTTCTCTTCTTTTCTTCTTCTTCTTCTCTCCTTCCCCCTCCTCCTCCCCTCCCCCTCCTCCCCTTCTTCTTCTTCTTCTTCTTCTTCTTCTCTTCTTTTTTCTTCTTCTTACCTCTTTTTCTTCTTCTTTTTTTCTTTTTTCTTTTTCTTCTTCTTCTTCATCAACTGTTCTGCTCCTTCTATGTTTCTGCTGGTGCTGCTGCTTTTTTAACTACTATTACCACACATACTACTACTACTATGCTGTGCTGCGCTGCGCACCACACTACTGCTACTTTTAAACCGCTATTATCCCAAATTGCACGGGCCTGCTGCTGTTGCGCTACTAACCACTACTGCACTACTACTGCTACTGCACTATACTACTCTACTACTATACTACTACACTGTTGCTGCTGCTGCTGCGCTCCCTGTAGCTTTTTGCCCCGTGTTTAAAATCACAAGAACGAACACAGCAACAGCTGCTAATTCGGCTCTGCATCTGTTGCTACCCCCACTTTTTTGTTTGTCCTGCGCATCTATGCATTTTCTACTGTACTATCGCCGCGTTTGGGGGAGGTATTCTAAAAACTACTTGCTGCAGATTTCCCGCGGGTGCTCCAGGTACTTTGTTCATAAAATTTGTTTGGTGCTGTGTTACTACTGCTGCCCCCTTGGGCCCGTATAACCACAATTACTGTTTGGGTCCCATTTTTGGGGAAATTTTCCAGGTCCTGGAATTCTTTCCGAAAAATGTTTAGAAAAGCATCAATTCGCAAAATCCAAAACCTCTTAAGCTGCACTCTGCAAATGCTTTTTTAACAATTCAGTCGCATTACAACATCCATCTTTCACTTTGTGGACCTCCGCTGGTGGAATACCTAAAACATTACTGAGCCTACACACACAAGCGGAAAAAAAGAAAACACTAATTTCAGTTATTTCAGACAAACAAATATCCATATAGCATCTACGATTAAATTCAAAATAGCACATTAGTACCAGTCATGTCGGGGAAAAAGCACTTTTTAGTATTTAAACCCAAAAATTTAGATTAATTCCTTCCAAAACCCCCCCCACAATTCATGTCCAGTTTCCCAAAATTGACTTGTTTACATCTAGAATATCATACTTGGGGTCTAAAAAAAAATGAGAAAATTCCGGTTTTGCAGACAACACGCATTTACAACCTTCAAAAAAAGTAATTTCAGCCGTTTATTAACTTAATAAAGAACACGCTTTTAATTCGCTAAAACCCGATAGTTTCAGAGTATTTAAATTCCCAAATAAACATTATTTAAAAGTTTGTTGTTGTTGTTTTTTGTTGTTTTTGCTGTTGTTTTGTTTTTTTTGGTTTTTGTTTTGTTTTCTTTTTTTTGTATTGTTTTCCCTTTTGCTTTTGCTTAAGTTTGTTTTGTTTTGTTGTTTTTTTTTTTGTTTGTTTGTTTTTTTTTTTTCTTTTTTCCCCTTTCTTTCCTTGTGGTGTGTGTGTGTGTGTGTGTGTGTGTGTGTGTTTGTGTGTGTGTGTGCGTGCGTCGGCGTGCTGCGTGCGTGGTGTGTGTTTTTTGTGCGCGCGCACGCGCGCGTGCGTGCGTGCGTAGTGCTGTGTATGTGTGGTGGTTTTGTGTGGTGTGTATGGTTTTGTGGGGGGGGGGGTGGGTTTGGGTTTTTAAAGCGTGTGTGTGTGTGTGTCGCGCGCGTGAGCGCGCGAGTGTGGGTGTGGGTGCTGTGTGGGTTTCATGCGGGGTGCTTGCGTGCGCGCGCGCCGCGCGGTGTGTAGTGTGTGTTTAATTTGTTTTATTTTTTCTTTTGTTTTATCACAACAAAACTTCTCCTCTCTCTCTCTCTCTCTCTCTCTTCCTTTCTCTCTCTCTCCCCTTCTCTCTCTCTTTAAATTGACAGTGTGTAGATGATAGTAGATAGATTGATTGATTGATTTTTTATCGATAATATAGATAATAGAGGATAATAGATAGATAAAAAAATTGATAGATAGAGGATTAGATAGAGGACCAAAGATTGTAGAAGAATAAAAATGACTCGTACAGGGAAAACACCAGAAGATAGACAGACAAAAGAACAAAACACATACACGCGCGCGATCGCTCCGCCCCACACACACACACACACACACAACACACACACATCGCGTCCGCGAGTTTTTTCACTCAACAAATCAAGGGCGTCGTTCAAGGGTGTCCTTTTAGAGTTACTGACCAAACGTGATTTCCGAGGTGGTGTGTTCGAATAGACGTCAGCCCAACCTGCATGGACTCGGCACCCAGGTAAAAGGTTCCTATCACGTTTTTTATTATAGCCAGTTTGTTCTAAACGTGCCTTCGGCTACAGTCGACCCTACCAAGAGGAAGAGAACGTCTGCCTTACGGTTACACCCTGCAGAGAATTCAACAGTGATGTTAATGTCGACGGCCAGAGGATACACACGATGATGAAATCAACAATATAAAAGAAAATAACCAAATGAATAAAATGAAACGACGACAAAGACCGAGAGAACAAGAAAAAACTTATGATTTCAAGAAAAGAGAAAAGACAAAATCAATACTGATACTGATTTTCGGTGATGGTGATAATGATGACAATACTGTTGATGAGGAAGAGGAGTAGGACGATGAGGAGGAGGAGGAGGATGTGTGTTGTGTGTGTGTGTGTGTGTTGTGTGTGTGTGTGTGTGTGTGGTGTGTGGTGTGTTGTGTGTGTGTGTGGTGTGTGAGAGAGAGAGAGAGAGAGAGTTTTTCTCATAGACTGATTGCCTCTCAAGCTCGATTTTCTTCACCACAAATTCCTGTCAAAAAAAGAGACCTTGACACGAGCACATTTGAGAAAAATGTCAAAGTGGTTATATGGAAGGAAAAATATAGCTGATTTTTCTAAACAATACTTGTAGCTAATACACAAACGATTTCAAAAATTTTACGGCTGCTCTTGACGGAAACATTAATGAAAACGTGTCAAATGCATGTCTCTTACATACAAAGTGCAGCCATTCGTAATGAATTAAACTTTCAACGTACTCAGGCACTCTGAAAAGAAAGAAGACCTGCTAAGCAAATATCTTGTTAAAATGAAAAGTTACAAAGAATCGTGTAAACAAACAACAAGATGATTGTAACAAGATACTTAAAGTGGAGAAACAAAATGATTCATTTAGGACCTTGATGTACCGTAAAAAAAATCTTGATTCATTGATGCTAAACAAATCAAATGAATTTCAACTGCAAGTGTGGTTCAGTTATTCCAAACCATCAGTTTGCTATTTAGAATCGTTCAGATGATTCGGTTTTTGACGAAGAAGTTTAGACAGGAAGAGAAAGGGGAAGCATTTCAAAGGAAAGTGGAGGGAGAATTACTTCTGATGTTTTTGTATAAAATTAATTGTTTCGAAGGAGCTGCTCTTCGAATACAGCATTCTTTCCCTGACATTCTTTCCCTGACATTCTTTCCCTGACATTCTTTCCTGACCGTATCAATCTTTTATTGGGTCTTTCTGGTGCCTTACATAATTAAGGTCATCTGAGAAAAAAAACTGCGCTCTCTCGTTCCCACAGCGCAACCCCAGAAGGTGCATAGTTTTGCTGATAACTGTGGGATCTTGCAGCCATTGCACTCTAGCAGGGAGACAGCACTGTTATCGCGAAGAAAGTGGGGAAATTTACAAATATCCAAAATTTGCTGATTGGCTGTAAATCTGCATTCAGTGACATAGGAAATTCACGTAGAGCAAAGGTACAACTAGCTACACAGAAAAAAAAATTATAGGGACATTACAATTGTACCTTCAAGGCGTGGAGTTTGTGTTACCTGCAGACGACCCTTTGATGAATCGATGGAATGCACCCCAAACTCTTCAATGACTCTTGATGATGGATTAAAGTACTTGAAAAAGCTGGAAACCCATGGGGGAAAAGAGGTGAGTCCTGCCGGCTAGGACAATGTTGGTGCTGACCTCATGAGCCGTTTTATTGCGTGAAGGTCTGATGGCTTCGTTGGATTCTGTGAACGCTTACAATTCTGAAAATCTCTATGGATTACAAATTGCGCTGCGTTTGTTTGGAAGGGAATGAGTACACTTGGTCAAACTGATAGGTAAGGTAACCAACATCCTAATTGTCACTCCGACTGTTTGAGACTCATATTGAAATGTTTACGTTGTGCAAAAGACTGTTTACTGTTGTCAAAAGGGTTCATGCAATGTGAATACAGTTATGCTTAGCAATTCAGGTCAAACAAGACTGATTTTCTGTAGTACGTCCGGAAGCTTTAGGACTGCCAATGGCATTCCAAGATGTGGCAGAGATTGTTTTGAAATATTCCAAACATTCTGACTTAGCTGTGTTGCGTGTTCTGGTCTTCAAGACCTTTTTTTACTTGCATTTTGATTTACAATGCTCTGTCACGGATTCTCGATATTTTCAATGAAAATCGTAGGAACAGGCGGATAAGTGCGTAGTAGCCATATATAATTGTCATTTCGATAGCTGGGAGAAAATGGTGGGTAAACACTTTGATAAATCAAGTTGGCAGTCACGTGTCATTTGCGAGTGTGTAGTTTTCTTGTGTTAGATTGCAGTTGTTACGTCTAGAGAACTATAATTAGGCATCTGGCTCACCCACCTCCGCCAGCCAACCGGCTATAGCCTGGTTTCGCTGTTGCTCCGCCGCTTACCCAGAGTGCCTATTTTATAGTTCTCTAATAGTAAACACTTTTACAGAAACATACATAATGTGTAGGGATTATCTGTTTTTAACACTAATTTAGAAAACTTTTGAGACTTAAGTTTTTGCTTAATTCCTTCGTGGTTTTCTTGATCGTCTTCAATAACATCATTTTCACGCATAACATTCTTCAAATGGTCTCTGTCTTACATGTGTGAAATAAAATACAGTCTTTATTGTTCTCTAAAGTCTTTTAAAACTGAGTTATATTTCATGACATAAAATCCTCACACTTATCCTAGCATGGTCTTCCTCTGAAAGCCAGTTTTGATAAAGTGTTTCTTTTTTTGACTATATCCTTTTTGCGAACAATCATCTTAAATAAATAATGTCTGTGTTCCCTCAAACAGTTTTTAAAAAAATGTTCTAAACACTACTCAGTTTTGCTGGGTCAATAAATAGTTTTACATCGTCCATATAAACCTTCTATCGTGATAGCTTTGTTCCCCTTTAAGTGTCGGAAGGGGAAATTTTCCATATGATCAAAATTTAACTTAAATGTTTTTAATAGGTCGGGACAAATATTTTTTTTCCCAACCAAAATCTGTCCAAAATCAAAGAACAAAGAGGGGTTTTTTCATAAAGTTTAACATCGGCATTGACACCAAGTTGTCTGTCCCTAGTTTTAAAAGATTTAATTCTAAACCCAGTTATTGTTTTTATCATATTTGTCAAAAATTTTTGTATAATAAAAACCCTTTTAAGGCCCAAATGTGTAAGATTAACCGTTCAGTTCTGTAAGATTGTTTCCCATTTTTAAAAAAATATCAATTTTGTTGCTTGTTGTTATGACCTTAATTCCCCGCCATTGTAAAGAAAAACGACGTAAATTTAGTTTGCAAAGTCTAGTTTTGCCCGCTATAAGAAATTCCCTTTTTAAAATTGTCATACGCCCCGAGCTATTTCTCCCTATCTTTTAGACAAAATTTTTAAAATATTTTTGAACGTGTCTCTAATTTTGTGCGTGGAATGAACTGTAATTTTTAGAGCTTTTTTTTAAAACCCCATTTCTTTGTGGAGGATGTACTGTTTGTCCCAAACGGCTTTATTTCGTCTCTTTCCGACTGTTGTCCCCTTTGGGATAAAATTAATGTAAGGGGCCCGATTCAATGCTTTTTGAAAAATTTTTTTACGGGAAAAAAAAGTAAATGGGTTAAGAATTCAAATTTTTTTTTTGTCCCCTTTTAAATTGGGTTTAAATCCTTTGTTTTTCTTTTTTTGAACTTTTTTATCCCCCCCTTTTTAAAAAAAAAATTTTAATTTTTTTTTAAAAAAATTTAACCCTTTTTTTCCCCCCCTTTTTAAAAACCCAATTTTATCCAGTTTTTTTTTAAAACCCCGGGTTTTTTTAAAAAAACCCCTAAAAAAATTTTTTTTTCCCGGGGTTTTTTTTGTTTGCCTAAAAATTTTTTTTTTCCCCCCTTTTTTTTTTTTCCCCCCCCCTTTTTTTTTAAATTTTTTTTTTTTTTCCACCAAAAATTTTTTTAATTTCCCTTTTCCCCGGCCCTTTTTAAATTTTAAAACCCATATTTTTAAAAAAAACCCCCCTTTTTTTTTTTTTCCCCCCCAAAATTTTTTTAAAAAAAAACCCCCCAAAAAAGGCCCCCTTTCCCCCTTTTTCCCCCCCCCTTTTCCCCTTTTTTTTCCCCCTTCCCCAAAAAAAAGGGGAAAACCCCCCCTTTCCGGGTTTTTTAAAAAAGGGGGTTTTTTTTTTTTAAACCCCTTTTTTTTTTCCCCTTTTTTTTCCCCCCTTTTTTTTTAAAAACCCCCTTTTTCCCCCTTTGGAAAAATTTTTAAAAATTTTTTTTAAAAAAAACCCCCCTTTAAAAACCACCAAAATTCCCCCCCCAAAAATTTTTTTTTTGAAAAAAAAATTTTTCCCCGGTTTTTTTTTCCCCAACCTTTTTAAAAAAAACCCAAATTGGGGGAAAAAAAAAAAAAAATTTTTTTTCCCAAAAAATTTTTTTTCCCCCCCTTTTTTTTTTCCCCCTTTTTAAAAAAAATTTTTGCCTCCCAAAAATTTTCCCCCCAAAAAAAAAAAATTTTTTTAAATGGTTTTTCCCCCCAAAAAAAAAAACCCCCCCCCCCAAAAATTTTTTTCTTCCCCCCCCTTTAAAAATTCCCAAAAAAAAAGCCCCAAAACCCCCCCCGGGGGGGGTGTTTTTTTTGGGGTTTTAAAAAAACCCCAAAATTTGTTTTTAAACCCCCCCTTTTCCCAAAAAAAAAAAAAAATTTTTTTTTAATTCCCCTTTTTTTCCCCTGGAAAAAAGAATTTCCCTCTTGGTTTTTTAAAAAAGGTTTCCCAAAAATTTGGGGGCCCCCCTTTTTTTTTTTTATTTTCCCCCCTTTTCAAAAAAAAAATTTTTTTGAAAAATTTTAAAAAATTTTTTCCCCTTTTTTTTTTTTAAAAAAAAAAAAGGGTTTAAATTTTTTTTGGCCCCTTTTTAAAAAAATTTTAAAAAAATTTTAAAAAAAAAAAAAGGGGGGGGAAAATTTTTTTTTAAAAAAAAAAACCCCCTTTCCCCCTTTTTTTTTTTTTTTAAAAAAAAAAAAACCCCCTTTTTAAAACTTTTTTTTTAGAAAACCCTTTTATCAAAAAATCTTTTTTTTTGAAAAAACCCTTTTTTTGATTTTAAAATTTTTTCCCTTTTGGGGGCGTGTTAATTTTTTTTTTTCCCCCCAAACCCTTTTTCCCCCCCAAAACCCCCCCTTTAAAATTTTTTTTTTTAAAAAAAAATTTTTTTTTAAAACCTTTCGAAAAAAAAAAAATTTTTTTTAAAAAAAAAAAAAAATTTTTTTTTTTTTTTTGGGGTTTTTTTTTTCCCCCCCAAGGCCCCCCCCCCCCCAAAAACCCCCCCAAAAAAAGGGGAAAAAAAAAAAGGGGAAAATTTTTTTTAAAATTTTTTCCCCCCCCCCCCCCAAAAAAACCCTTTTGGTTTTTTTTGGGGCCTTTTTTTTCTTTTAAAAAAAAGGCCCCCTTTTTCCCCTTTTTCCTTTTCCCCAAAAAAACCCCTTTTTTTAAAATTTTTAAAACCCCCCCCAAAAAAATTTTAAACCCCCTTTTTCCCCCAAAAAAAAAACCTTTAAATTTTTAAAACCCCCCCAAAAAAAATTTAATTTTAAAAAAACAAAAAAAACCCGGGGGTTTTAAAAACCCGGAAAAAAAAATAAAAAAAAATTTTTAAAAAATTTTTTTCCCCCCCCCAAAAAAATTTTTTTAAAAAACCCCCAAAAAACCCCCCAAAATCCCCAAAAAACCCCCAAAAAAAAATTTTTTTTTTCCCCCAAAAAAGGGGTTTTTTTTTAAAAAAACCCCCCTTTAAAAAATAACCCTTTCCCAAAACCCCCCCTTTTTTTTGGGAAAAAAAAAGGCCCCCTTTTTTCCCCCCCCTTTTTTCCAAAGGAATTTTTTTTTTCCCCCCCTTTTAAGGGGTTTTTTTTTTTTGGGGGGGGGTTAAAAGGGCCCCCCCCCCCCCCTTTTAAAATTAAAAAATTTTTTTGGAACCCCCCCCTTTTTTTTTCCCCCACCCCTTTTTTTAAAATTCCCCCCCCTTTTAAATTTTAAATTTTTTTAAAAACCCCCAAAAAACCCCCGGGGAAAAAATTTTTTTTGGGGGTTTTTTGGGGCCCCTTTTTTTTTTTCCCCCTTTCCCCCCCCAAAACCCCTTTTTTTTCCCCTTAATTTTTTTTTTTTTTTTTCCCCCCAATTCCCCCCCCCAAAATTTTTTTTAAAAATTTGGGGGTTTTTTAAATTTTTTTAAAACCCTTTTTTTAAAAAATTTCGTCCTTTTTTAAAATTTTTTTAAAAATTTTTCCCCTTTTTTTTTTTTTTTTTTGGGGGGGGGTTTTTTTTTTTTAAAAAATTTAAGGTTTTTTTTTTTTTTCCTCCCCCCCCCTTTTTTTTTTTTAAACCCCAAATTTTTTTTTTTCCCCCCCCCCCCTTTTTTTTAACCCTTTTTTTTTGGGGGTTTATTTTTTTGGGGAAAAAAAACCCCCCCCCCCCCCCAAAATTTTTTTAAAAATTGGGCCCAAAACAAAAAACCCCAAATTTTTTTTTTTCCCCCCCTTTTTTCCCCCCCTTTTTTAAAAAATTTTTGGGAAAAAAAATTTTTTTTTTTCCCCCCCCCCAAATTTAACCCCCCCCTTTTTTTTTTTTTTTTTTTTTTAAAAACCCCGTTTCCCCCCCCTTTTCCCAAAAACCCTTTTTTAAAAATTTTTAAAAAAAATTTTTTAAAAATTTTTTTTCCCCTTTTTTTTTTTTTGGGGGGGGAAAAAATTTTTTTTTTTTTCCCCCCCCCCTTTTTAAAAAAATTTTTTTGGGGGGAAAAAATTTTTAAATTTTTTTTCCCCCCCTTTTTTTTCCCCCCCGGGGGGAAAAAATTTTCCAAAAAAATTTTTTTTTTTTCCCCTTTTTCTTGGCCCCAAAAAAAATTTTTTAAAACCCCCAAAAAGGAAAAAAAAATTAAAAAAACCCCCCAAAAACAAAAACCCAAAACCTTAAAATTTTTTCCCCCTTTTTTCCCCTTTTTTTTTTTTTTTAAAAAAATTTAAACCCCTTTCCCAAAAAACCCTTTTAAAAAGGGGCCCCCCTACAGCCAAAAATTTCCCTTTTAAATTTTGGGTTTGGGTTTTTAAAAAAAAACTTAAAACCCTTTAAAAATTTTTCCCCAAAAAAAAATTTTCCCCCCAAAATTTCCCCCCTTAAAAACCCCAAAAAAACCCCCCCCAAAATTTTTTTTGGGGGGCCCCCCCCCCAAAAAATTTTTTTTGGGAATTTTAAAACCCCCCAAAAAATTTTTTTAATTTTTTTTGGAAATTTTTTTCCCCCCCTTTTTTTTCCCCCCTTTCCCCCCTTTTTTTTTAAATTTTTTTTCCCCCCCTTTTTTTTGGGTTTTTAAAAAAAACCCAAAAAAACCCCCCGGGTTTTTTAAAAATTTTTTTTAAAAAATTAAAAAAATTTTTTTTGGGGGTTTTAAACCCCAAAAAACCCCCCTTTAAAACAAAAAAAAAAAAAAAAAAATTTTTCCCTTTTTTTTTCCCCCCTTTCCCAAAAAAAATTTTTTTAAAAAAATTTTTTTTTTTTTTTAATTTTTTTTTCCCCCAAAATTCCCCCCGGGGGGCCCCCCCCCCAAACCCAAAAACCCCGGGAAAAAAAAAAAAAAAAACCCCCCCCCCGGGGCCCCTTTAAAAAAAAAAAAAAAATTTTTCCCCCCCCCCCCAAAAAATTAACCAAAGGAAAACCCAAAAGGTTTCCCGGGCCCAAGGGGGGGAAACGGGCCCCCCCCCCCCCTTTTTTTTAACAAAAGGGTTTTTTTCCCCTTTTTAAAAAAAAAAAAAAAAACCCCAAAACCCAAACCCCAAAAAGTTTGGGTTTTTTTTTTTTCCCCTTCCCCAAAAAGGTTCCCCCCCCCCTTTTTTAAAAAACCCCCCCCTTTTTTTTTTTTAAAAAAAAAAAGGGGAAAAAAAAAAATTTCCAACCCCCAACCCCCCAAAAAAAAAAGGTTTAAAAAAAATTTTTTGGGGGGGGCCCCCCCCCCCCCCCCCCCCCCCCCCCCCCCCCTTTTTTTTTTTTTTTTAAAAAAAAAAACCCCCTTTAAAAAATTCCAAAACCCCGGGCCCTTTTTTTTAGGGCCCCCCCCCCCCCCAAAAAAAAAAATTTTTTTTTTTTTTAAAAAAAAATTTTTTTAAAAAAAAAACCCCCCCCAAAAAAAAAAAAATTTTTTTTTTTTCCCCAAAAAAAATTTTTAAAAAACCCCCCAAAAAATTTTTTTTAAAAAAAAAAAACCCCCCCCTAAACCCCCCCTTTTTTCCCCCAACCCTTTAAAAAACCCCCCCCCCCCTTTTTTTGTTTTTTTTTTAAACCAAAAAAAAACCCCCCCCCCCCCCCAAAAAAAATAACCCCCCAACCCCCCCCGGGGGGGGTTTTTTTTTTTTAAAAGGGAAAAAAAAGGTTTTTTTGGGGGGTCTTAAAAATTTAAAAGGGGGAAAAATTTTCCCCCTTTTTTTTTTAAATTTAAAAAATTTTTTGGGGAAAAAAAAATTTTTTTTTTTTTTTCCCCCCCTTTTTCCCCCCCAAAATTTTAAACCTTTTTTTTTAAATTTTTTTAAAAAAAAAAAAAAAAAATTTTAATAAAAAAAAAAAAAATTTAATACCAATTTTGGGGGGGAAAAAAAAAATTTTTTTTCCCCCCCCCCCGGGGTGGGGAAAAAAATTTTTTTTTTTTTCCCCAAAAGGGTTTAAATTCCAAAAGGGCCAAAAAATTTGTTTTTAAAAAAAACCCAAAAAAAATTTTTTTAAAAAAAACCCCCCCCCAAAATTTTCCCCCGGCCCCAAAAAATTTTTTAAACCCAAAAAAAAAACCCCCCCCCGGGGGGGTTTTAAATTTTTTTTTTTTAAAAAAACCCCCCCCTTTTTTTTTTTTTTTCCCCTTAAAACCCCAAAAACCGGCCCAAAACGAAAAAATTTTTTTTTTTCCCCCCGGGGGGGGTTCCCCCAAACCCCCCCTTAAAAAAAAAAAAAACCCCAAAAAAACCCCCAAAAAAATTTTTTTTTTTTAAAAAAAAATTTTTTAAAAAAAACCCCCCCCCCAAAAGGGGTTTTGGGGGGGCCCTTTTTTAAAAAAACCCAAAAAAAACAAAAAAAATTTTTTAAAACCCCTCCCAAAGAAACCCCCGGAAAATTTTTAAAAAAAAAAAAAAACCCCCCCCCCAAAAGGGTTTTTTTTGGGCCCCCCCCTTTTTTAATTTTTCCCCAAAAAGAAAGTTTTCTTTTTTAAAAAAAAACCCCCTTTTTTGGGGGCCCCCCCCCCCCCCCAAAAAAATTTTCCCTTTTTAAAACCCCCCAAAAAAAAAAGGGTTTCCCAATTTTTTTTTTTTTTAAAAAAAAAAATTTAAAAAAAAAAACCCCCAAAAAAAATTTTTTTTTTCCCAAAAAAACCCCCCCCAAAAAAGGCTAAAATTTTTTTTTGGGTTTTAAAAAAATTTTTTTTTTTCCCCAAAAGGGGGGCCTTTTTTAAAAAGGGGGAAACTTTGGGGAAAAAAAAAAGGGAACCCCCTTTTTTCCCCGGGTTTCCTTTTTTTTTTTTTCCCCCAAAAAAAAATTTTTCAAAAAACCCCCAATAAAAAAAAAATTTTTAAAAAAAAAAAAAAATTAAAAAAACCCCCCAAAAAAATTAATTTTCCCTTTTACCCGGGGGTTTTTTTTTTAAAAATTAAAAAAAAATTTGGGGGGGTTTTAACCCCTTTCCAAAAAAAAATTAAACCCTTTTTAATTTTTAAAAAAAAAAAAAAGGGGGACAAAAAGGGGGGAAAATTTTTTGGGGGAAAAAAAAAAAAAAAACCCCCCCCTTTTCCTTTTTTTAAAAAATTTTTAAATTTCCCCAAAAAAAAAAAAATTTTTTTTAAAAAAAAAAATTTTTAGGGTTTTTCCCTTTTTTAATTAAAAGGGGTTTTAAACCCTTTTTTTAAAAAATTTTTTTTCCCCCCCCTTTTTAAAAAAAGGGGGGCCGAAAAAAAAAACCCCCAAAAAAAATTTTTAAAAAAGGGGGGGATTTGGGGCCCCAAAAAAAAATTTGGGGGAAAAGGGGTTTTTTTCCCCCCCCAAAAGGAGAAAAAAATTTCAAAAAATTTTTAAATTTTTTGGGGTTTTTTTAAAAAAAAAAAACCCCTTTTTTTGGGTTTTTTTTTTAAAGGGCCGGTTTTGGGGAAAATTTTTTTTTTTTAAAAACCCTTTTTTAAATTTTTTTTTTTAAAAATTAAAAAAATTTTTTAAATTTTTTTTTTAAAAAAAAAATTTTTTGGGGGAGGGGGGGGTTTTCAAAAAAAGGGTTTTTAAATTAAAAAGGGTTTTAAAAGGGGGGGTTTTCCTGGGGGTTTTTTTTTTTTAAAAAAAAAATTTTCCCAAAAAAGTTTTAAAAAAATTTTTTTTTTTGGGGGAAAAAAAAAAAAAAAAGGGCTTTTTTTAAAAAAAAATTTTTTTCCCCGGGGAAAAAATTTTTTAATCTACGGGTTAAAAATTTTTGGGGAAAAAACCCTTAAAAAAAAAAAAATTTTTTTTTTTTTTTGGGGGGGGGGGGGTTTTTAATTTTTTAAATTTTTTTTTCCCCTTTTTTTAAAAAAATTTTTTAAAAAAAAAAATTTTTTTTTTTTTTTGCTTTTTAAAAAAAATTTTTTTTTTTTGGGTTTTTTTCCTTTTTCTTTTTTTTTTGGGGTTTTTTTGGGGGGTTTTTGGGGGCCATTGGGGAAAACCCTTTTTTTTCCCTTAATTTTTCCTTTAAAAATAAAATTTTAATTTTTTTAAAATTTTTTTTTTTTTTAAATAATTTTTTTTTTAAATTTTTTTTTTTCCCTTTTAAATAAAAAATTTTTTAAAGAAAATTTAAAAAAGGGAAATTTTTGGGCCCGGGATTATTTGCAGTTTTTCCCTTTCCAAAAAATTTTGGGGGGGCTTTGTTTTGTTTTTTTTAAAAAAAAAGGGGTTTCATCTTTAAAATTTTTTTTTTTTTTAAAAAAACCCCAAAAGGATGGGTTTTCCCCCCCCCTTTTTTTCCCAAAAATTTTTTTCAAAAAAAAGGGTAATTTTTTTAAAAAAGGGTTCCCCCAAAAATTTTTTTTTTTTTTTTTTTTTTTTTTTTTTTTTTTTTTTTAAAAAAAAGGGGGGGTTTTTTTTTTTTTTTTTGGGGGGTTTAAAAATTTTTGGGGGAAAAACCCCTTTTTTTTTTTAAAAAAAAAACCCCCGGGGTTTGGGGGGGGTTTTTTTTAAAGGGGAAAATTATGTTTTAACAATAATTGATTCACTTGACCTTTAAATTTTTTTCCCTCATCGACTTGAAAACATGCGAGGTTTAAATTAAAGGGCCTCGTTGATTTATCAGTTGTTTTAAACGACAGCAAAAGAAAAAGCCCCTCTTTTGTGGGTTAAAAGGTTTTAGGGATCTTTTATCTTGGGAAAATTTTGTCAAGCTGTAAGTGCGTAAATTAAAAACTTTTTGTATAATCGTATCAAGGGGGTAAATTATAGAAGATCCATTTGGGTGGGGGTCGTTCGGGTTTTTGTTTACAAAAATGTGGTTTTTTTTTTCGTTTGGCGCTGGGGAAATAAAAAATTTTCCCAAATCGCTTGTTTAGATAAACCCTTCTTTTGCTGTTTGTTCACTGACTCCCCCGGGTTTGGGTAAGCTTTTAATTGCTGTTATTCCCTTTTAAATCCCCTTTTTGGGGAATAATAGATTTTGTACATTTTTTTCAGCCAATTTTCTTTTTTGCAAAAAAAATTACCACGGTCATTTCCCAAAAACAATAAAACAATATTTCTTTCACCCTTTTTTTTTTCTGATGGTTGATAAAAGGTCGCTAAATTTTGGTGGGGGCAATGTTTCAAATTGTTTTTTCCTGTTACTAGGAAAATATTCTTTTTTTTTGCCTGGTCAAAAATCTTTTTAATTTTGGGAAAACTGCATGTCCCTGTTGGGTTTTAAATCCCGTCGTTAATAAAATCTTTAAATGCTCCATTCTTTTCTTTTCATAGGTGTCTTTTGCAGCGTAGTTGCTTTCCCTTTGCTCTGTTATGTCTTTTTCCCCTCTTTTTTATTTTGTAGTTTAATAAATCGTAATTACTTCCCCCTAAAAGCAAGCGCATTAACCACAGCGCCCCAATCATCCTTTCGGGTGAAGCCATTTTTATTTTAAAAGTTTTTTTTTTAATTTTTTCATATTTATACTGTCTGGAATTTTCCTTTCTTAACTAAAAAAATCTTTCGTTTGCAAAATGAAGCTGTAAAAAACAGCAAAAGCCCTTTTCTGGGGTCTTCAAAGGGCTAGTTTTCCAAGAAACTGCTGGTTTTATTTTTTTAAAGGCCTTTTTTCCCCGCAAAGGGGTATCCTAACTTAGGCCTCCCAAAAACAAACCCGAATGGGATACAAGGTTTTGTAATAGTTTTTCGGTGCTCATTTTTAAAAAAATAAAAAAAATTTTAATTAATAAAAAAAATGGGAAAAAGCGATGGGTCTACCTTCCTTTAAATTATGGGTTACAAATGGTCAAGGGTTTAAGACCCAAGGAAATTTTGCGCCAAAAGGAAAGGCTGTAATTTTTTTAGAGCATGTGGAAAAAAAAAAACAGTAACCCTTGGAAAAGGGAAATTTAGCATGACCAGATTCAACAAATGTCCAACCAAGGGCATTTTTAAAGTTTTCACAAAAAGGTATTAAGCCAAACTGGGGTCAAAAATGGAAAAAGTTTTGGGCAAAAAGGTTTTTGGGTTTTTACACTAAAACTAGTTAGTAGGGTTTTTCTCCCCTTGATTTGAAAAATGATTTTATGTATGATTTAACACGGATCCCGGGTTTTTTTAAATTTATTAGAGTCTCTGGATGTGATCTATATTAAAGATTTGGAACATTGGGTTTTCGCCAAATTTAAACATGGGATTAATTTACTTTTTTTAAACATTAGATTTTGTTTCCCTTCAAATGGGCCAGCCCCGAAAATCAGCGAAAACAGAAAAAATTTTAATCAGGGGGGGAGAAAGTGACCCGTTTAAAAAACCTCCCCTTTTCCCGGGGGGTGTTGGGGGCAAGGGAAAAAAAATTTGCGAGTGGGGAAAAAAAAAAAAAAAATTAATTTTTGCAATTTACGAATTTAACTCTTAAAAGGGAAAAATTTAAAAAACCCCCCAACGCCAAAAAGTTTTTTTTGCCAGTGTAAACTCACAAGTTGATTAAAAGGGCCCGCAACACCAAAATTTTTTATGGAATATTGATTTTTAAAAAAATTGGGCATTTTTGGCCCGGGGGTTTGGGGTGGGGGGTGGTTATTACGGTTATAAAATAAATAAACAACGCCAGCAAAAAACCAAAGCAGTCAAAAAAAAAATTTAAACCCCTAAAATTTCAGAAGCCAAAAAAAAAAGCTTGCCCAAAAACCGCCAAAAAAACAAAAAGACATTTTGATCCTTTTTAGATGGGAAAATTTTTCAAGAACTTAAAAAATTAAATTTTAAATTTTATTGAATAAGAAAATTGGTTGTAAAAGAGGGGGAATTAAGTAAAAAATTAAAATAACTTAAAATTAAGAACTTGAGGTAACTTGATTAAAAAAATTAAGGTAAACTTGATTAAAAAACTAGATTTTAAAACTTGGGGTTAAATTGATTAAGAACTTGGGGTGACTTTAATTTTGGACTTGGGGGAACTTAATTAAGGGGTTGGGGTGACTTAATTAAGAATTAATTAAGGGGCTTTGGGGGGGGCTTAATTAAAAGGGCTTGGGGGGGACCCCAATTTAAGGACTTTTGGGGGGGACTTAATTAAAGGCTTTGGGGGGAAAAAGTGGAACTGGGAGGGGCCACTTTTTTCATTTGTAAAGTAAAACCCCTTGCTTTGTGACCCGAACAGGGGTGTGCGTGGGGGCTGTGCAGTTTATTTTTGTTGTCGGGTGGCTGTCAATACTTGTTAGCGCGATGAAGAAAAGAGAAAGAGGGGGTCACGCTATAGCAAAAGAAACGTGTTAGCGGCACGCCCCCTGTGCGGGAAAAGGGCCCAAACATTTGGGGGAATAGTTGACCGGGCCCCTTTTTTGACTGGGCTCAACAAATTTAAACTTTTTCGTTGTGTGCCCCGCTGTGTGTGTTAAAAAAGTGTAGTAAAAATGTGTAGTCATTTGAGTACTCCCTTCGTTGGATTAATAAAAATAAGGGAAAAACGACAGAACTCTTTTAAAAAAATATTTCCGGAACTCGCAAAAATGACAATTTCTATTTTCCCCAAGCCAAAACGGTTTAACCCCCAAAGATAAAATGTGCTCTAAAAAAACCCAAAGCGGTGTTTGGGAGTGCCCGGATGTGGGAAAAAGGTATGTACATTGTCAAAAAAAATGAAGTGTGCTGTTTTTGTGTAAAAAAGGCCCTTTTTGTCTGTGTTAAGTCGTAAAAAACCCCCACACCAACAAACCCACACGCACATGAAAAGCGAAGTGGTGGCTTTTCCCATTCGAGAATGTTTTAAAAAATTTGTGACAAAGCGCGCCGCGGGGCCCGGTTTAGGAAAAAAAACGCGTAGGCGCGCGAGGCGTGTTTTTTTGATAGGGAAACCCCACGTTTGTAAACGGGGCGCTCGGCCCCCGCTGCCCTTTCTGCTTTGTTATAATTTTGTTGTCTTGGCCCTTTCAAAAAAGGGTGGGCGTCAACGGGGTTTGTACAGATGTTTGGGGGAACGCAGACACTTTTTATTATAGATGACTGTTCGGCCCAAATGGTTTTAGTGGAAAACATGCTGGAAAAAGTGTGTGGGTTTTATGTCAAAATATAATCAGTTTTAAAAAATTTAGAGGAAAAAATTTAAAAACGTTTGTTTTTTTTTCCATGAAAAAACAGAGGCATTTGATGAATGTATGCGGGAAAAAGATGTTATTGAAGACGATCAAAAAAAAGAAGGAAATTTAAACAAAACCCTTTTTTCTCAAAAGGTTTTTTTAAAAATTTGTGTTTTTAAAAAACCCCGTTATCCTACACATTATGTTTTGTTTTTAAAGTGTTTAAATTTGGGAAATATAAAATAGGCCCCTTTTGGGTAAACCCCGGGCAACAGCGAAAAACCCGGGTTTAGCCCGGTTTGGGGCGGCGGAGGTGGGTGAGCCGAGTGCCTTTTTTAGTTTTTCTACGTTTTTCTGCAGGAAACACAGGTTTTGAATGTTTTACACGATTTGACGTTTTTCAATCCTGAAAGTAATTTTAGTGACAGTTTTGAAACGGTTAGTGGCATTGTTTCAGCTCGTGTTGGTGTTTTTTCAAACGACAAAGTTTAAAATTTTCCCCCTGATATTAAAGTCGATTTCGGGTTGTGTTGTGTTGTTTTTGTTGTTTTTGTTAACCCTGTATTTTTTGCTTGTAAATTAAAGCGTTCCTTTCAGTTAAAAAAAAAAACGATTTAAAAGGCCCTATTATCGGAAAAAAACCATGAAAAATGGGGTTTTCAAAGGGGGGGAAAGGGGGGGGGGGGGGGAAGGGAGAAAAGGGTATTGGATTTTTTTTTTTGCTTTCCCCTTTACATGTTTGCTCCGGCACTACACAAAACCCCCCCTTTCTTTCAACACCAAAAACCCATTTCCGGATGCAAAAGAAACTTGGGACTGGATTAGGGAATAAATTTTTCCCCACAGGATTGGTGCATTTTTCCGGGAGAGAATTTTTTCCTTGTTTTAAACGTTTTCTTTTTTAGGATTTAGACATCGCTTGTTGGGCCAAATTTAACATTTACGATCACAGAAAATAACGGCAGAGACCCAAACTGTAGTTTGGGACGGTTTCCCGGTTGCAGGGCGACAGATTTCCCTGATGCGTTGTCAAAGGAAAATTGGGGGTTGGGGCGCCCTTTTGAAAAAACTGCAAGGAAAGGGTTAAACCCTGATAAGGTCGGGGTTCAAACGAGAGTAATCCCCCCGTTTTCATGGGGGGATACATCTGTAAACCCCGGGCAAAACGATTTTGCCTCATTGTTCAGTTAGTAATTCAGTAGAGGAAAATGTTGGAAAAAATGGGAGTGCAAAGCTGCGCCCGTAATGCAGGGCCAGTCAGTATCCTGATTTTTTTATTGTTCATGTTTTTAAATCAAACATTTTTACTCTCCCATTTTTATTTGCTAGTCCCTTCATGGAAGAGGTAGCTCTATTTTCAAAGAAAAGATAGGTGGGTTTTTCTTCCCCTGATTTTTTTTTTTTTTTTGGAACAGGGGGTTTTTTCACGATTTTTTTAAAAAATCAGTTGCCATGTTCTTCAAAAGTCCTCTCTGTTTTACCGAGTGTTCCCTCGGGGAGGGGGGGGGTGGGGGGGGGGGGCCCAAAAGGGGATCTTTGAATGAAAGGTAGTGTGGGTGTGAGCTCTGTGTTTCCCTTTTTGGGAAAAACGCCGCCCACGCACGCACGAACGCAAGCCGCACGCACGCACCACACACACACACACACAACAACACACCACCCCCCAAAAATATCCGTCCCCAATCACCCTTTAAATGGGAAGATGTTATATTTAAGAAAAAAAAACAAAACTCGCACACTCCCTACTCACAAAAAGAAACTACCCATCACATAAAATGCCCGCCGTCTCCCACGACAAGGGGCCTTTTGGGGGTCATAGGGGGGCAGTATGTTGGGGGAAACGCTTCCTTTTCAAAATGGTCAAATTCTGTGAAATTTCATGGGGTCCCCCGCCAATTTTTCATAGCATTGATTTCCCCCATGCAAAAGAATCGCACAGCTTTGTATAAATGCCCAAATGCTTTTTTGGGATCCCAAAAATTTTTATCATTTAAAACAGAACAAAAAATTCAGCGATAGGATGACGCTGTTTCCAAATTCCTTTTCAAACCCGAACTTTGGGAATTTTCCATGTTAATTTATAATAAAATTTTGTGCAGTGGAATCTTTTGAAAAAATGCTTATCAAAGGAACGTGAAAAATGCCCCCGGGGAAGTACCAATTTAAGGGTTTCAGTATGGAAAATCAAGTTTTTTTATTTGGATTTAAACAAAAATGAATTTTGGACTATGGTAGAAAAACCCTTTGAGTTTTAGAGAAACCCGTTGTACAATTTTAACCCCCAGGGGGCCCAAAGGGTCTTTCAGTTTAAAGAAAAATACTTTTAGCAGGTCACTGTCTCTAAAAAAAGGCAAGAAAAATGACTTTCCTTTAAACCAAAATTCATATTTTTTTTTGATTTGGGCCTACTTTTTTTTTAAGTTCCAAAGGTGACCCACTGGGCCTTTCCCTGGAAAAAAAAAAAAATAAAATAAAGAATGTATAAAACCTGAAAAGAACTTAAAAAAAAATTGGGTTTGTTGGCGTTTAACAAAGTTTTTGTTTGCTTTATGAGTACCCTCCCCCCCCACCCCACCCCCACCCCCCCCCCCCAAAAAAGATTCAATTTTTAGCGAATGTCGGCCCCCCCCCTTTTAACAAACCCCCCCCCCCCCAAAACCCCCCCTTAACGAAGGGGGAGACAAACCCCCCTTTTGGGAAAAGAAGATGAAGGGGAAGTGGAGAAAAACCCAAACCCCCCCTTTGAATAGACAAGGGTGAAAAAGGGGAAAAGGGCAACCCCCCCTTTTGGAATAGACCCCCGAAGAAGAAGTGGAGAGACAAACCCCCCTATGGAATTTAAAAGAAAAAAAAAAGAAGTGGGAGAAACCTCCCCATGGAATAGACAGATGAAGAAAAAAGTGGGAGACAACCCCCCCTATGGGGAAAAGACAGATGGGAAAAAGTGGAGAGGGCAACCTCCCTATGGAATAGACGATGAAGGGAAATGGAGAGACAACCTCCTTTTGGAATAGACAGATGGGAAAAAGTGAGGGGAAAAACCCCCCCTATGGAATAGACGATGAAAAAAGAAGGGGAAAAACAAAACCCCCAAAGGGGAAAAGACAGATGGGAAAAAGAAGTGGGAGACAACCTCCCTTGGAATAGACAGAGGGAAAAAGAAGTGGGGGGACAACCTCCCTTTTGGGAAAAGACAGTGAAGAAGAAGTGGAGAGACAACCTCCCCATGGAATAGACAGATGGGAAATTTGGGGAGACCCCCTCCCCAGGAATAGACAGGGTTTAAGAAGTGGAGAGACAACCTGCCCTTTTTGGAATAGACAGTTTTAAGGGGAGAAAAACAACTGCTTATGGAATTTGAAGGGGAAGAAATGAGAGACAACCTCCCCATGGAAAAACAGTGGAAGTGAGGCACCCCGCTTTTGGGGATAAAATTGGGGAAAAAATCCCTAATAGTGAAATTAAACAACTCTGCAAACAAAAGGGAAAACAATTAAAAAAGACAAAAAACAAGTCCCCCGGTTTCAGGGCCCTTTGGGTCTTCTTCAGGGAAGGTTAAAAAACACTTTAGGAAAAACCCAAAAAAAATTTAAGAACGGCATTTTACGTTCTTTTTTCAAATTCGGGGCAAGTTTGGCGTTGAATGAAGTTTTATTCAAAAGGGAAGTGATTGTCGTTTTTCATGTACGTTGTCCTGGTTATACTTTCTTGTGATTCGTTTGTCCATGTTGTTTGGCGTTTTAAAGAAAAACAACATTGTGAACTGCATTGTTCCCCGCATCCGATTGGGGTAAAATTGATGGCCAAGATCTATGCTTGATCTGCTTTTAAAAAAACTCTTAGCCCTCACAAAGACCCCTTCTTGGGGTCCCAGCGTTTTTTTCATTTTCCTTCTTACTCAAAAACCCCTTTGTGTTCTGAAGAAATTTTTTGAAATTTGTGGGCCCAGATTTACGATGTGAGAAGCCTTTTGTTCCCCCCTCTATAAACTTAAAATTATTTCCTGATCCCCCCTTTTTCCCGAAACGTTTTGTTTTTTTTTTTTTCATTTTATTCCCCGTGTCTGGTCATGTTGTTAGAAAAATCACTGTGAAGTCTTTTATGATAAACCCGTGAGTTTGATTGATAGCCTGCTTTTTTCTTGAAAGCGTTCCATCAAGCCTCAGTAAATGATTCTCCGCTAAACGTCATTTTAAATCTCAAAACACCAGCATTTTCTCGAAAAAAACCCACTCTTTTCCCCCAAAATTTTTATGGGGGAAGGGAGAAAAAAGTTTCTATTGCTTTTTAATTTGGGAAGTAAACCCAAAAAAGGGGCGTATTGCCAAAAATCATGGGCCATCTTTTTCCAGTTGCCATCGCCCTTGACTATACAAAATTGAAGCTGCTGTTTTTAAAATCTCAGTGAAGTATTGGTGAGATGTTACGCTCAAAACGGCCCCCTGTGCAGCACCACTGGGCCATTCTGTTTTTTCTGTCCCATTTGCATAAACTTTTTTTTTCCCTCTGTGATAAAAGTCCTCGGGCTGGTTTCATTTTCCCACGTCATCAAACGTCTTTATCTTGTCTCCGTCAATGGGGCCCATCTCCAAACCCAAATTTGTTGCTGTATGGTGGCACAAGGTGCTCTCTTGGGCTTGTCCTTTAATTTTTGTCATTTGCTAAATGTCTGGGCTTTTTAGATTAAGTGGGTCATGTTGCTCATGGCCCCCGCTGAGGTAGGACGGGGCAGGGGAAAAAGGAAGGGTAAATCAGGCTGTCAAAATTTTTTAAAAAACGAAAACTTCTTGGGGTGACAAATTTTTCAAAACGGGCAGTCGGTTAGCAATCGGGTCCTTTTCTCATCTTTTAACAAATTTATCGACAGCCCCCCAGTGTTCCCGTGTTTTCCCCAACCCAAAAAAAAAAAAAAAAAATGGGATGACGGGAAAAAAGAATTTAAAGAGAGAAAAAAAAAATGAAATTAAATTTTAATCTTTCCCGCTTAAAGTAAAATTTAATTATACCCTGTCTTCCATCACCCTTGATCTAAATGATCGGTTTATGAGCCTTAACTCATTGATCATAAAAACCTTTCTATCCCTTCTGTTCAGTTGTTATTGTTGTTTTTGTTGTTTTTCAACGGGCGTTGCTAATATTTTTTTGGTGTGTTTTCTTGAAAATCTCTTGCAAAGAAAGGACCCAAAACGTTTTATCCGAAAACAAGAAAAAAAATTTATACTTGGGCTGTAGACAAACATTTTTCCTTTTGTTTTTACGGGTCTTTTTAAAAAAAGCTTTGGCCCTTTTGAGAGAAGTTTTTTGGGCTCGACATAATTTGAAATTTTTTTTTTAATGAGCCCCGTAAAATTTAAATTTTCCCACACAAAAAAAGGAAAATTTTAAAACCTCCTTAGAGTTTATATCACCCTTGTATGCGGGGAGTGTTAAGCCTTTAATTGATTCTTCCGGCACATTGCCAAACATTCAAAAAAAAACAGGAAGTCTTTAAAGGTCATTTGTTTTGAAAAGGAAACATTATGTTTTATGTATTAAAATTTTTATTGGGTCACAACCGGGAGTCTGTCCATGAAAAATTTTTAGACTGATTACTTTTCAAAAATTATCTTCCCGTGATCGATTTATTCAATAATTGAGTTTAGTTTGCATTTTCAAATTTTCAAGCCTTGGCTAAATTCATATTCTCCCTTTTTTTGCGGGAAAGCAAAATTTTCCCCAAAAAATAATCAAATAAAAAGCTTATGTTTATGTCCTTTTTTTTCAAATTTCCAAAAAAGGCCCATGCTTTTCGACCAAAACACGCTTTGGTAGGAAGAAAATAGTGGCTTGCTTGGGATGTGGGGATTTTATACACTTGTGGGTTTTTTTTTAAAAAATATCCTTTTTTTGTTTGGGATCATCCCCAAAATTTTCTCATTCCTGCTCTTTTTCCACACAAACCCAAAAGCAGACCCCGGGACGACAATCCACAGGGGGTCAAAACCAAAATCATCGGAGGCCTGCCCCCCGGGGATACCCCTGCAGTGTGCCGGGCCCTTCGATGCTGTTCAATATTACGTCTTCATTTTCTCAATCGCGAACCAGCTTGAGTGACCCCGCCCGGCGTCCAAAGACACCCCTTTGATAGCAACAACCTCAAAACGAACACACCAAAGGAAAATTTAAAAAAAAAAACTGAGGGTCACCAGCAGCGGGCTGGGGGCCCAGAGGATTGAGACTTTTTAAGCACGATGCGCACGATGATGAAAATGACCAAGGTTTTACATTCAGGTCTGAGACTGGTGGAGGGCTGTATCAACGCTTATTTCATTATTTATCCAATGTAAACCAGGCTCAAGAGATATGACATTTCAGTGTTGGGAAATTTTAAAGCAACACTCTCAGAGACGCAACCCCAGGGGGTTGTATGGACTTTTTTTTTCATCTTCCCAACTGAGCCCAAGGCCCAATTCAACTCTGGGTAGGAGTGGGTCTTTGGCTATAAAATCCTACAAATATAACTGGCTGTGAGGGGAAAATCAAACCCATGACCCCCCCCGAGAATCCGCGACGCTGACCACGCACCACGACAACTTGTACCAGATATCAATCATAAAAAAACATGACTTTGAAAAACTTTTTTTGGGTCCGCCCCGAGAATTTTTTTTCCGATAAGTGACAGTACATAAAATTTACTTTTAAAATATTTAATTTCAAAAAAACATTTTAAAAAAAAACAATACGCAAGTTGTGAAATTTACAGATAGTAGAATTACAGAAGAAATAAAGGGCTACCGTTTCAGCCAAGATCCTAATCGACTTCAGACCCCCCTCCCCCCCCCCCCCCCCCCCCCCCCCCAAAAAAAAATCTAATTTGGCTGCAACTACAAAGCGGAAGTGAAAAGGACTCATTTCGGGGTGTGAGGCCAGTTTAGATCCCGTAAAAACTCTATACTAAGGGGCCCGCCGGCCACCTAGTCCGAACAAGTTTTGTGCAAGTATCATGTTTTGCATTGCAGCAAAATGGAAGCCTGCAATTAAAAGCGGCATTTTTCATACGTTTCCCCTTTGCTTTGATGCTGAGCATAAAAAAATAGAAGGCACATACACTATGTTTTCTATAAAATCCCTATGCGTTTGTATAAATTCAGAAATATGCCTTTAGCATCACATTCGCGCAAACAAGACATTTTAAGAAAAATTTTGTATTTTGGAAAGGTTTTACACCAAAAAAAAAACTAGTATTATAATTACGTTGCACAAAAAAGTTATCATTTTCCCCCACCCCAATGTGAACATCATCACCATGTCGTCAGGGCGGTGGCGGCGCGGTGTTATATTCTCTTCTAACCGCCACAACCTCTCCAATCATCATTATCATCCCCCAACCATCTCATCATCTCATCGTCGTCGTCGTGTCATCATCATCCATCGTCGTCGTCGTCGTCATCATCTATCTTAGCAGCGCAGCGCAGCAGCACAGCAGCAGCAAAGTCTGCAGGAAAGTCACAGTTTTTTCGTACCTCATCGCTATACCTTGCGTGCTCACAATCATGGGTTTTTTTTCGAAAAAAACTATGTCAGCAGCAGGCAAAGGATCGATTGATCACCCCTCACCCCCCCCACCCCCACCTTTTCTTATTTTTCTGTTGCAGAGTTTTTTGAGGTCTTTAGTGTGACTTTGCCCGAAAGCGGATTTGACCCAGATGAGAATGGATGCTTCCATGCGTATCCCGGGGCCCGGCAGCGGGGGTAAAACTTGCAGAGATCACATTCATCAAGCTCGGCGTGTTCTGGACCCTCCTCCGGTGAATCGTAGGCATGACAGCACACACTACACACTGCTGGGGCTGCTATTTTTCCCTGTGCCACAACGTGCACTAAATAAAAAACTGCTATCGCTGTTTTTTTGCCATACCAATATCTTTATGGTTTGCAATATTTTTACAAAAAAAATGCTAGGGGTTTTTTTTAACCCCCAGTACCTATCGTTCTGTTCACTTTGCCTTTCCCAAATACTTAATATTCTTTTGATGTTGCCTTTCCAGAACCAGTCATTCTGTTGATGTTCCTTTCCAGTCCTTCTTCTGTTGATGTTGCCTTTCCATCCCTTCATTCTTTTGAGTTCCCTTTTCCCGCCCTGTCATTCTGTTGATGTTGCCTTTCCAGTACCTTTCATTTTTTGATGTTGTTTTCCAGTACCTTCATTTGTTGATGTTGCCTTTCCAGTCCCTTCATTCTGTTGATGTTTCCCTTTTCCCAGTACCTGTCATTCTGTTGATGTGCCTTTTCCAGTACCATCATTCTGTTGATGTTCCTTTTCCAGTACTTTCTTCGTTGATGTTGCCTTTCCAGTACCTGTCATTTGTTGAGTCCCTTTTAAATCCTTCTTCTGTTGATGTTGCCTTTCCGCCCTTTTCTTTTTTTTTTGTTTTATTTTTGTTTTTTTCCCTTACCTTCATTCTGTTGATTTGCCTTTCCAGTCTATCATTCTGTTGATGTCCTTTCCGTCCCGTCATTTGTGAGGCCTTTCCAGCCCCCTTCTTTCTGTTGATTCCCTTTCCCAGTACCTTCATTCGTTGATTTGCTTTCCCAGACTATCATTTGTTGTGTTCCCTTTTCCCCAGAGTAAATTCTGTTGATTGTTTTCCAGTACGTTATCTGTTGTGTTGCCTTTCCAGTCCCTTCATTCTTTTGATGTTGCCTTTCCAGTACCTTCATTCTGTGTTTTTCCTTTCCAGTCCCTTCATTTGTTGATGTCCTTTCCGTACTATCATTCTGTTGATTTTGCCTTTCCAGTACCTTCTTCTGTTGTGTTCCTTTTCCCATACCTATCTTCTGTTGTGTCCCTTTCCCAGTCCCCTTCTTCTGTTGATGTTCCCTTTTCCCAGTACTATCTTCTGTTGTGTTGCCTTTCCTCCCTATTTTTTGTTGATGTCCTTTCCAGTACCTTCTTCTGTTGATTTCCCCTTTCCAGTACCTATCTTCTTTGTTTTGCCTTTCCGTACCTATCATTCTGTTGATTTTCCTTTCCAGTCCCCTATCATTGTTGACCCCCTTTCCAGTACCTTCATTCTGTTGATGTGCCTTTCCCAGTATTCATTCGTGATTTTTGCCTTTCCAGAAAAATTCTTTGTTGATGTTCCCTTTTCCCAGTATATCATTCGTTGAGTGTTGATGATTTTTCCTTTTTGTACTTCTTTTCTGTTGTGTTCCTTCCAGTCCCTTCATTCTGTTGATGTTCCTTTCAGTCCTTCATTCTGTTGATTTTGCTTTCCAGTACGATATTTGTGTTGTTTCCCTCCATTTTTTTAGCAGCAGTGCTGCAGCTGATGTTGCCATTACTAGACACACCATCGCTGCTGCTGTTGTTTCGTCATTGCTAATTTTCCAGTGTTTTAACATTGCCCAAAGCTAATACTGCTGAAGTTGTTGCCCCCCCCCCATATACTTATTTGTCGTTGTACAACTACGTATACGCTCCGCTTTTGCTATTTAAACCCAAAACTACTATTCCTGTTGTTGCCCTTCCCCAAAACTAAAAGTGTTTCGTGTTGTTGTTACTAAATGTCTGTTTTTTGCTGAACTACCAGTACGTCCAAATGTAGCAAATCTTGTCATTGCTATGGATTTGTACTACCATCAATAAAAAGTAGCTATTTTGAGAAACTGTGCATGTTTTACAGGCCCCGAGGCCTTTAGCATGGGCTTTTTTCGTTGGTCGAGCAGTTTGTAATGTATTCTTTTTGTTTTTTATGCTACGTTTCCTTTTCAGTATAAAAAAGTTGGTTGTGAAATGTACATTATTTTCATATATCATTTTTATATATATATATATATATTAAATTTATTTAAAAAAACAAAGCTTGCTCTTATGTCTGAGATTTAAGAAAAAGGGGGGGGATAGCATTCATATCCAATGGTAGATAATTCTGCCTAAAGTATGTCTTTAGTGGGTGGTGGAAAATAAAAAAGCTTCTCAAAGTGAGCCTTTGCAAGCTTATAGTCTCCAAGGGGGAGACAACTCCAATAGGAGGGGAAAATCACTTTAAAATGTAAATCCTGGTCAGATACCCGGGATTTCGAAAATATTGTTTCCCAGTGACCCCGGAAAAGGTAAATTGATCCCTGCTTTTTTTTGGTTTTTTGAAGAATGACCCGAAAAAAGCTGGTTGCAATAAAAGTAGATGTTGGTTGAGTTTTCAAAAACCAAACCCAAAAGGGGCCACCTAGAAACAAAAAAGAAATCAGAAAGAGCAAAAAAAAGGTACATTTTTTTGTGAAAAGTAGAAAATAAAAAATTCTTTAAGACACAAGTGCAGGGCCCGTTCTTGGAATGAACCGCAAGGGATAAAATTTCAATAAAAAATAAATTCCCCAAAGGGTAAGTAACCGGCACCATTCCCGCAACTAACAGAGCAGCTTGGTGTTGCAATGACTGCAAGAATTATTCAAATTTTAAACAAAGCTTGTTTATGCCCGAGATTGAAAAAATAGGGGGAGATAAGCTTCATATCTGCGTGGTAGATAATTTTTGCCAATAACAGATGTGCTTGATGGGTGGATGGAAAAAAATAAATGCTTCTCATAATAAAATATATATATAAAAATATATTTTAAAAATATAGTATAACATACATATGTTGTGTGTGTGTGGTGTGGTGTGGTGTGGTGTGTGTGTTGTTTAAGGTCAAAAAAAAAACACAAACCCCCCCCCCTTCCACACATATGGCCCTACGCTACTTAAAAAGTTACGATTATGGGAAATATTTAATTTAAACCTCCTCTTTTCTCTCTCTCTCTCTCTCCCTCTCTCTCTCTCTCCTCTCTCTCTCTCTCTCTTTCGTTTAAAAAGGGGAAAATGAAAAAAAGCAATTTTGTGGTATTTCGAAAGGGGGGTTATTTGTCGCGGGGGGGGATGGATGTAGGAGCCCTTTTCATGTTTTTTTTACTGACTGAATGTGCATAAATACCCGGGGATCTACTTTTTACTCGTTAAGTTTTTGTTTGCTTGCAAAACTTTGCTGTAGGGCAAAGAATGCTTTTATGTGCGTAAAAGAAAGATTTCTGCTTTAAAAACAAAATTCACTTGATTGTTTTTAAAGTCTTTGTTCCAGATAAGCCTATTTGTGAATTTATGTCCTAAAATGAGCTCAAAACTGCTCAAGAAGACTAAGGGGGAAATACAAAAGTGTAACCCGAGATCAGTAAAAACATGAAGAATGCAAAGGGAAACTGAAAAATGAACCCCTGTGGAAAATTTGGAAAAGTTGACAACGACACAATGAAAACTTTTAAGATTGTAAAAGATTTTGAGCAACAACAAAAAAACAAAGGAAAATCAACATTTTTCTGGGAAAGAAACAAGTGTCACACACAGAAAAAATGGTCATGTAAAGGTGATGACTATGGCTCTTAAATCTCCTGAACAGACCAAAAGAGATTAAATGTTAACACTGCAGGGTCATCAAAAGAGGTTGACTTGCCAGTGGTATTAAGAATGAGTCATAGCTGCGGTGAAAAAACGAAATTTGTGAAGTATGCAGGCATTGACCACAACCCCGCAAAAATTTTTAAAAGCATGGCAGAGTGGCATAGCTGATCACCTAATTGCGTCTGAACAAACCTGGAACAGGGGAACTGGCTGCGCCAGGGATTTCCCCAAGAACGCAGTCGGGGGTGCGGAAAAACTACAGCTTGATCAGCACCCCAGCTACTAATTCTAAAGCCTCATGAAAAATAAAACCCACAAGCTAATATACTGAGCAACAGACTAGATTCCCAAAGTTCATAAAACAGATCCTTATGTTTTTAAACCGCATCCCCCTTGGAAAACAACTGCAATATCAGATGGGGGTCAGCCGCGTTCTGTGCCCCCAATGGCATTCAAATGCGATGGCTTCAGGCTTTGGGGCCGCAGTGAAAGACTTTTAACATTGGGAAAAACCAGCCAATAGCCCACAACTCTGCTCTAAAGCAATAGACCACGCTCTGGGGGGAGCACTGCAGAAAATCCTTGCTTGGGCGGAGTTTGTCGGGCTGCCTTCGTCTCCCAACCTTTTAACATCTTCCTTAAAGCATCATGGGTTTTGCACTTGAAGGATGTCAGCATATTCGCATGGGGGAAAGGGACCATTACAAATCTTTGATTTGCAGGTGACCTTGGACCAGCAGCAGGGGAAAGAGTCCCCAAACTTTTGTTTATAGGACTGGTGAAGCGTAACAAGGTGTGCATGGAAAACAGCGTGGCATAAGACTCTGATCACGAACCGCCATATCAATACTGCCAAAAAGGAAGAAAACTGAAAGGCTCACAGATCACTTATCTGGGATCCATCATCATCAATAAGGATTCAAACCAGAAGACCTTTCAAGGGCAAAAAAGAAAACATGCATTCCTGACTAAGTTTTTAAGGGAAGGGCCAATACTATCTACGAGCACAAGTCGAGGCTTCTCATGCACTGGTACTTCCTCTTCCTGCAGCGGGGGACAGTGGGCTTCAGGGGATCTGGAAAGGAGAATCTAAGCCAGGGAAATAGATATTCAGTGAGATATGAACAGCGGTTTTTACTGATCACGTCACTACCAGCAAATAGTTATGTCGACGGGAAGCACTAAGAAAGTACGAAGTTTCTCCAGTTAAATCAGGAATAGAAGATTGTGGGGCATTCACAGATCCAGGGGCCTTGGAAAAAATTCCCAAGTATGTTGAAGGGAAGGACGGGAAGCCAGAAAAAAAAAATGTACTAAAACATTGCAAATGGGCAAGACAACCGTTTGCCACGCCCCGAGTTTAAAAAACACACCCTCAAAATTTGGGAAACATTCTTCAGTTGGCCCCCCAATTTTCCCCCCGCGTGTTAAAGGAGGGGAAAGAATGGAGAAAGGAGTATAGTTTCGGCCTCCATAAAAAAAAAGTTTTTTTTAACTGTAAAATTTAAGGGGAGACAACTGGACATCCCTCACCTTTTGTGAGATCCCGTGTTTCTTGTAAAATGACCGGAATGTTTCGCTGGCAATCAGAGTTGTCGAATGAACGAATGGGTCATGGTGACCCAAAAAGGGGTTTCTGTCTTGGTCGTTCCCTTTACTCAAAATTTGGGTCACTTGACATTTCACATCAGGTGGGTCATAGTGCCCCATTTTTATCATTTGAACTTTTATCTATACCGGATCCATCCTATTAAAGGTGACACTTTTTAATCAGTGTTGGAATACAAAAAACGCGTTTAGCGCCCGTGCACCTTAGGTTTTAATCTGAACGCTTTTCATCACTTGATTGTCTCCTGAATCTTCTGCGCCCCTTAAAAACCAAAAAAGCATTTTCGTCACCTCACCCATTTTAATTTTGCCTCCTGTTTTGCTTTCCCCCAAGGGCACCTAAACCTTTATGGGGGCACCGACCATCAGCGTCGGTCTGGATCAGTTGATCTGTAATTTAGCAAGGACAATTCGCCTTAGACCTCTTCTAAAGAGACTTTTTTAAAAAAAAGTGTGTTCTTTACTTTGGGATGCGATAACCCCCTCCATCATGATGTAGAACACAAGGGGATTAGGACTCTAAAGATGTTGATTATATAACTTATACTTCATATATTGAAAAAATGATGATTCTCATTTCCGTATTTGTGGATAAGGACCACTCACACTTCTGTTCGGAATTGCTTCTTATAGAGCAAAGTGTATTCACAACCACATCAGACAAAAGCTTTTGGGTTTGTAAATTTATTTTTTTGTTGGAAAAAAGAAACTGTTTGTTTGTTGATAAAAAACTGTTTTGTTTGTTAGATAAAGAATCCCCCTTTTGCTGAAACAGGTGCAAGGAAAATATGAAATTCAAAAATTTCCCGGGCAGGAAGAAAAAAAAACGTGCAAGTTCAAATGTGTTTGATGATGACGGGGCGAACGAGTCCAAGGCTTCAGGAAATTTTCCTCAAGCTACAACCCCCGCACCCCACCCAGGTTAAAATTCAACGCCATTGGGCCAAAATGACTCTTCCCAAAGCCTGACCCTTTAAACTCGATTAAGGGAGCTGTATTGTGGAACACGAAGACTGTAATTCGTTGCCCAAATTTGGGGTTGGGTTTCGTATCCGTTAACTGAACAGGGTTACGTGGGGGGTAGTATTGTGGACGTAACTTTCAGTATCGATTGCGTCACTAACCTTGTTTTTACTTTTTAAAATTTTAAACCCGGGCACGAGGGGTCTGTTACCCCGAGTCTTGTTTTCCAAAGACCTGTTTCCATTGGTTTACCAACCCCCGCCCCACCCTTGTCCCGCTGTTTTGTCTCCCAGGGGCTAGTTTGCTATACATCACAAACAAAGGGGTTTGGGATTTGCATGGCCTGCTAATAAAAATTTGCAAAAACCACACGCTCGCCTCTACAAAACCCTCAAAAAAGCACGACGCAAGCGCACCACATACACACCGACACCCCGACACCACCCAAAACACACACACACACACACACACCACACCCACACACACAAAAACACCACACCACACAAAAACACACAAAACACACACACCACACACAAAAACCCCACACATAACAAAAACAACACTACAACCTCAAACACCAAAACCTCTCCACCACACACACACACACCACACACACACACCCCACACACACACACACACACACACAAACTAGACAATCTCTTCTCCTTCTCTCCCTCTCTCTCCCCTTTTCTCTCCTTCGTGTGTGGTACTCACACAAAAACACACACACACACACACACACAACACCACACAACCACACACCCACAAACCCAAAAACACACTGACTGAC
>JAMYXO010000987.1:0-7500 GCA_033310375.1 Conus canariensis
GCGGTCGGCTGGGCTATAAGCAACATTATCTCGTTTTGTCTTTACACTGCAGTTGTGCCCAGCCAAGGGAAGTAAAGACATCAGTTCCAGACTGCTGTCTGTCAAGGAAGTAAAGCATCAGTTCCAGACTGCTGTCTGTATATTTTGGGGTGATATACATCAAAGGGATGACTTTTTGATTGGGAATTTCTTTCAATTGTAAAATCATGTATTACACGGATTTTCTTACATGTATTGCCTCAGTAGCCATTCCCCACACAGAGATGATGAACTGTAGATTAAAGCTTCTTATGTGGGTTTTGGTTGCTGAGATAGTTGTTGCTGTCATGCTCCCTTCATGCCCAATTAAAAGCAAACAAACAAAACAAAACAAAACAAAAACTGGCAAGAAATGGCTTGTTGACTGCTTTTTGTGTTCAAGGAATATTGATAATTACCCACTTAATATTCAATCTTTCTACAAATTTCACATATCAGTTGTATTGTTAGTTACTCTATACTTTGCATCTCGTCACAAATATGAGATATCGTTTTCGTTCAGTATCATTTTTGTTTCTGTATAGAATTCAAATATTGTATTATATTTGCGTGTTTCGTGCAAGTAGACGGAAGAAGAGAGTGGGAAACAAGGATAGGGTGACCAGGTGTGACAGAGAATGGAAGACAGGGATTAATGAATTGTCCAGTCGTTGTCGACAACTGAGGTGGGTAAAGAGGGGATGAGCACGGGATGCATGAGAGTATATCAGTTTGTACATTTCCTGAATGAAGTTTGACCTCAAACTGTTAATAAAATTTTAAGTTCAGTAAATCTGTTATTTTGAGTGTGTGAAGCTTCGCAGAAGTGAGACTCAGCAAGAAGCAAAGACACTGTCTGTGGTCCTCTCTGACCATTTTCCCTCATGGAATGACAGATCTCTTTTTCTTCCTGATTTTAGCTCTGTGTGTGTGTGTGTGTGTGTGTGTGTGTGTGTGGAATGCGTGCGTGCATGAATGCGTGTGTGTGTATGCGCGCGCATGCGTGCATGTGTGTGCGTGCGTGCGTGTGTGTGTGCATGTGCAAGTGTGTGTGTGTGCGTGTATGTGTGTGTGTTTTCTTTGTGTGTGCGTGCATGTGTGTATATGTGTGTGCGTGTCTGTGTGTGTGTGCGCATGCGCACGCGAGCATGTGTGTGGGGTGTGGTGTGTGTGTGCACGCACAAACTGACTGAAGAGTCCAGCATATTTGTTCACACACAACTGAGACATCTGCTAAGTCGTAACCATGGGAACCACTTTATAAATTCTCTCACCTTTGTTATCGATTCATTTAGCCATCAGCTTTAAATCGTGCACAGAGTAGTGTGGAAACTTAGCGGAAGTGGTGTAGTAGACAAAATGATCTCCTTTACAGCTTCCTGTCCATGTGTTGTAGTAGACAAAATGATCTCCTTTACAGCTTCCTGCCCATGTGGTGTAGTAGACAAAGTGATCTCCTTTACAGCTTCCTGCCCATGTGGTGTAGTAGACAAAATGATCTCCTTTACAGCTTCCTGCCCATGTGGTGTAGTAGACAAAATGATCTCCTTTACAGCTTCCTGCCCATGTGGTGTAGTAGACAAAATGATCTCCTTTACAGCTTCCTGATCAAGTGGTGTAGTAGACAAAATGATCTCCTTTACAGCTTCCTGATTAAGTGGTGTAGTTGACAAAATGATCTCCTTTACAGCTTCCTGATCAAGTGGTGTAGTAGACAAAATTATCTCCTTTAGAGCTTCCTGTCCACCCCTTCCCCCTCTTTCTCACCGTCAGTTTGTGTGTCCCCAAGTAAAAGAGTATTCAGACACCTAATTATGTCAAATTTGAAAATGAGGAAAATCTGTTAGCCTGTGCCCTGTGGAAATGCTTGCTGTGACCTTCCGGTTCCGGTTGTGAACCGAGTGCTTATGCGCACTGCATCCGTGCGTCACTACAGCATTCTTCTAGATTCGAAATTATTTCTTTCCTTCTCTCTCTCTCTCTCTCTCTCTCTCTCTCTCTCTCTGTATGTCTGTGCACGTGTGTGTGTGTGTGTGTGTGTGTGTGTGTGTGTGCACGCGTATGTGTGTGTGTGCGTGCGTGTGTACATGTGTGCGTGTATATGTTGAAACTTTAAATAACCCACTGTTACTGATTTGATCATGGGTTTTGATGGACCGGACTTCAAATTTGCTGCTGGTGTGCGCAGCCTGCGGCTATTTGTCCTGGTATATGACCATGGGGGAGTCATGGTTGAACAGACTTAACAGACTGGTCCAGAGCAGTCAAGATGAAGACAGTACTCCGACAACAACTTCTGGAGTTTTGTCCTTTCGTTGCATGGTTTAGAAGAGACCGTCAATGGAATGCCCTGTTTGTTCCCTTGAACGGGAAGTGGCTTTTACAGGTCAGAGGTCGAGGTTACCATAGAGGTCAGATAGTAACAACACAGTTTGAATGGACGAAATGGCCCTGCTTCTGTGAAAAGAATGTTTTCTTTTAATATGAATGTGAAGACCTTGTTCTTGCATTCGGGTTTGATGCATTTATTCAGTGCTACATGTCAGCAACAACAGTTGAAATATGCATGGAAGACTTTGTCCTTGTTTTGGGTGTAGTAAATTAGTTCAGTGCTAGATGTCAACAATGATAGTGGAAATTATGTATAGAAGACTTTGTCTTTGCATTTGGGTTCAGTAAATTAGTTCAATGCTAGATGCCAACAAGAATATGGAAACATGCATGATTTGTGGACTCCATGTGTTCCTTCGCTATTGTTGGGGCACAGGGATTTGGAAGTGAACAGCCCAGCAGACGCCAGGGGGAAAAATGGAGGCGGGGGGGGGGGGGGCCGTCATGTGGATTGTGCTCGCACGTAAAGTAAATTAAACATTGAGGCTGACTCAAAGTCAGGCACAGCGACGCCACTTTAAAAGCCACGTCACCATACTAGGAAAGAAATGTTTCTGGCAGAAAAAAAAAAAAATTCTGAATAATGTTTCACAGGGGACTTGAGGTCTGTGGAAAGCTGTTCATGTTTTTACATATTGTGCCTGTGATGACGAGAGAAATGTTTCAGCCACATGTGATTCCTACGCATACGAAAATGAAGTATAACAACAAAAAAAAGCAATATAAAAAGGGGGAAAAAACACTAAAGCGTGATCCACATTCATATGGTTAGGGAAACTAAAAACGGAATTAAATATCGATTTATCCACTAACATTATCTTCGTAAAACAGTCTTTTGACTCAAAAGAAAAAAAATCAAATTTTAAGAAAAATGCAACAATTATTAGTAGAGGAAAGGAGCTAAATCTACACACACACACACACACACACACACACACACACACACACACACACACACACACACACACACTTACGGGAATATCATTAGTTCAGGCATTGTTCTAACGGCTTTCAGCACACGCAGACACGGAAAGCTACAGTGTGCATTTTCATTGGATGACTTGATTCCTCTTTTACCTTCTTTTTAAGGGGAGGGGGGAGGGGACAAGGGAAGGAGCAAGGGGAGGCGGGGAAGCGGGCAGAAAGAGAGAGAGAGGGGGGGGGGGAGGAGTCACACAACGTTCCCATTCTGTATGCCTGTCCCTTTTTTGTCTTTCCTTCCTCCTTCTTTTTCTTTTTTCTTTTTTCTTTCTTTTTCCTTTTCTTTTCTGAAAGGCCTTATGTTTTCGTGTTTTTTTTTCTCTCTCTCTGTTCTTGACATTTTATGCCTGTCTGTTGTGTTGAAATGAAGCGTATGTGAACAGAAGGGAAGAGAAGAAGTTCACTACTGGAGAGTTGAATGCTTTAGATCGGTGTCTATGACTCAGTGCAATGAGAGAACCGCTCGCAGGTGCTGATTCGTGTCCTGCAAGCTCGCACGCGCGCACGCAAGTACATACACATACACAACACGTATGCACACACAACACACACACACACACACACACACACACACACACACACACACACACACACACACACACACGATTTGTACATTTCTAGTTTTAATCATTAAGGTGGACTGACATGTTTGTTTTTTTTTATTAGGCTAATGGGGTGGTATCTTTTTTTTTCCCTCTGATATTACCTAGAATGGATAGACGTTAAATATGAAAGTAGCACACACACACATACGCGCGCGCGCGCACGCACGCACGCACGCATGTACGCACGTACACACGCACGCACGCGTACACACACACGCACGCAGCACGCACACACACGCACGCGCACACACATGCGCACGCTCTCCCACGCTCATACCACACACACACACACACACACACACACACACACACACACACACACACACACCATGACCACCACCACCACCACCACCAGAATAAAACAAAAACTCGATCATACATATCGTTGCTTATTTTGACTCAGTCACACACACACACACAAAACACAACACACACACACACACACACACACACACAACACACACACACTACCTCCCCATCTACCATCCCCTCTTCCCCCAACTGACAACAAAGTCCCATCTCTTTCCCTAATACCTCCATTTCCCCATCCACCCCCAGCCCCTCACTCACACGCATGCACGCACGCACGTACGCACATACACACACACACACACACACACACACACACACACACACACACAACGTACACGCACACACACGTACACACACACATACAAACACATATACACACACACACAAAGACACACACACACAAAGACACACACACACGCGCGCGTGCGCACGCACACACGCACGCACGCACACATGCACCTCATCTAGTTACTCACAGCATTTTCCTTCATGCTTATCCGTTCAAGCACACAACACACAGACGAACTTGCACTGTTGCATGCTGGTGCCCTATACATCGGCTTTTACCAATATCATGGACGGTGTTCCCAGCCCAGACATGCTAGTGCCCCATACATCGGCTTTTACCAATATCATGGACGGTGTTCCCAGCCCAGACATTGTACTCGGATAGACCTTGAGCTATTTTTCATATGGTTATGTGTGTGTGCGCGCGCGCGCGCGCGCGCGCGCGTGTGTGTGTGTGTGTGTGTGTGTGTGTGTGAGTGAGTGTGAAAAAGTGTGTGTGTATGTGTGTGTGTGTGTGTGTGTGTGTGTGTGTGTGTGTGTGGTGTGCGTGAGTAAGTGTGTGTGTTTGCGTGTGTGTGTGTGTGTGTGTATGTGTGTGTGTGTGAGTGTATGTGTGCGTGCGTACTTGTGTGTGTGTGTGTTGTGTGTGTGTGTGTTGTGTCTGTCTGTCTGTCTGTTGTCTGTAGGTGGGGTGTGTGTGCGCTTGCGCGTGTGTGTATGTGTTTGAGTGTTTGTGTGTGTGTGTGTGTGTATGCTGTGTGTGTGCGTGCGTGCGTGTGTGCGTGCGTGCGTGTGCGTGCGTGCGCGCGCGTTCGTGTTTGTGTGCGTGCGTGCATTTGTACATGCCTGTGTATGTGTGTGTATGTGTGCTAGTGTGTGTATGGGTGTGAGTGTGTGTGTGTGCGTGTGTGTGTGTGTGTGTGTGGTGTGTGTGTGTGTGTGTGTGTGTGTGTGTGTGTGTACTAGCGGCGGGCGACAGTCATGTTTTCAGTATGATTATTGTAGCTTACAACTCGATAGCTGATTCACCACCAAACTTGTCGACAGGCTCCCGCTGAATGACGTTTTCACTGAAACGGGTTATTTTTAGAAGCCATAAGCTAAGCGGATTTATGCCTGGGCGTTGGGCGGACCGTGTGAGCAGTTGGACAACTGGACGTCCACTTTCTCTCCACAGAGCGAATTAAGCTTTCACTTCCACAAACTCACGTGGAAAACCCCCACACCATGTTGCTCGATTCATTGTGCAGGCTACTTTGTTCAGCGCTATCAGTTAGCTGTTACTTAGGCATATCAAACATTAGTTATAACTGTAAATCTAATATTCATCTTTGATGAAGACCGCTAGTTTGTTTTATTTTGTTGAATTAGTTTTATTTAATTGTTCTGTTAACTTTTTTTATTGTAGGTATCATTCAAAGAGCAAGGTACGTGGGTTTCATTCATCGGTATCATTCAAAGAGCAAGGTACGTGGGTTTTCATTCATTCGGTATCATTCAAAGAGCAAGGTACGTGGGTTTTCATTCATTCGGTATCATTCAAAGAGCAAGGTACGTGGGTTTTCATTCATTCGGTATCATTCAAAGAGCAAGGTACGTGGGTTTTCATTCATTCGGTATCATTCAAAGAGCAAGGTACGTGGGTTTTCATTCATTCGGTATCATTCAAAGAGCAAGGTACGTGGGTTTTCATTCATTCGGATTTTCATTCATTGTCTGTCATTACTCGTTCTGTGTCAGTCATTGATTTCACCAGATCAGAGTATTTGTATGGCTTCTGCGTTCTCTTATCTTCCTCTATTTCTCTCTCTCTTCTCTCTCTCTCTCTCTCTCTCTCTCTCTCTCTCTCTCTCTCTCTCTCTCTCTCTCTCTCTCGTGCTGTGTACGCGCACACGGGCGTGCATGTCTGTCTGTGTCCGTCGTGCATATGTGTCTGTGTGTGTGCATTGTGCGTGTTGTGGTGTGTGTGTGTGTGTGTGTGGTGTGTGTGTGTGTGTGTTTTACGAGCATGTGTGCGTGCGTGCGAGTGCGTGTGTATGAGGGAGGGAGGGAGGGCGCATTCGCTTTTGTTTCGGATCATGTGTGTGTGTCACGGGATGGGGTGTCAACTTTCTCTTGGAATTCATAAACAGACTCAGTTCTGAAATGATGGTCTCGGCATTGATATGCTGTGCCAAAGAATGCATAAACGTGACCAGCGTTACACCTACTTGTGGATAACGCAAAGAATGCGCTTTCAAGCGACCTCAAACAAGAAGACATTGAAACGCCAAGCATACTATGGAAACTGCATTTTCCACCTTCAAAACAAGCATACTCTATATCTCAGACACAAAACTGATTTTACATCACCTAAACAAGACTAAACTTTCTCTGAATCTAAACGAGACAGAGATTCCATCAGCTGAATGAGACCGATCTGTTTCTCTTTGTAAACAGCAATACCGATTTTCCACTGAAACCAGTTAAACAAGATAGATCTGCCTCTATAAATAACTAGAAAGTTTTGTTTTTGTTTTTTTTTTCTACCTGTAAAGCAAGACCGATCTGTCTCTGTAAAGAACAAAAATGATATTCCACTAGCTAAATGAGACTTGCACTACCACTCAATTAGGATATACGAGCAAGTGCTACGTGGTTGAGGAGGCCTCATTGACTCCTGGTCTGTATGTGATAGTTTGAAATGCCGTGTGAGGGCTGTTCATTCAAACCGCCGTGCACTGTGTTCTAAACGGATGATCCCCCCCCCCCCCCCCCCTCATGGAATGAATATTGTTAATGAGAAAAATACGACCACGGATTTTTATGGCAAGCACCTAGTTTGCAAATGCCTGTGTGTTGAGGTGCCCAAACCCCAAACAAACCGTCTTACCAGACACTGTGGCAAAGTGGTTAGCGTCACGGA
>JAMYXO010000987.1:22500-30000 GCA_033310375.1 Conus canariensis
TTTTTTCCCTCAAACCCCCCCCCCCCCCAATCATACCTTATCACCCATTTATCTTCCATCCCCTTCCCTCCCTTATTAACATTACCCACATACCTTTCACAACTACCCACGCATAACTACCACCACCTCTTTCATCACCCAGCGAAATCATTTATTTTATTCATCTAAACTTTTTTTTGAACACTTTCTTCTGTTCATGTACTTATTTACCCCTTCTATATATATAAAAAAAATTTTCCCAGTCCCCCCCCCCCTTACCATTATTATCAATCCACCATTACCACAACCGTCACATAGATATCACACCACCCCACTAAACTAGACACACAACCCTATCGTATCACACACACACACACACACCCTCCCCCCTCCCCCCACGCAACCCCCCCTCCTTTTCCTCTCCCATAATCCCCCTTGTCATTTCCGCCTAGCGGCTATTCTCCCCACCACATGGACAACAACAGATGAGTCATTTTTCGTTCTTTGTTTGTACTGTCCTAAATGTTAAATGTGATTTATTTTTTCGCCTGAAGAAGACCCAAGAGGTTGAAATGCATCGTGTCTTGTCATGCAATCGTGGGAAGTTTTTAGAACTGAACGACTCGCGTAGCTCGTTAAAGAAAAAAATAAAGAAGAGTCGTAGATGAAAGAGAGACAGAAATCCAAACATTACAGTTTTAATCAGTCTTATTTCAAATTCAATCTTAATTCTCTTTAAAAACCTACTTGTTTCTTTGACATGAACAAGATTATGTCATCTTACTTGGCTAGAGATTCAACACATACACACACACACACACACACACACACACACACACACACACACACACACACACACACACACACATGCACACACACACACACACACACACACACACACACACACACACACAACACACACACACACACACACAACACACACACACATGCACACACACACACACACACACACACACACCACACACACACACACACATACACACGCGCGCGCGCGCGTACACACACACACACACACACACACACACACACACACACACACACACACACACACACACACACACCACGAAAAACCCGCGTTTCGAGTCATATTCAGCCATTATTTTCCCCCACCCCTCCTACAACCCCTCCCAGTATTAAAAATAGTAATATACTCCGATTGTCACCCCCACCACACACACACACACACACACACACACACACACACACACACACACACACACACACAAAATCAACTGTGATATAAACGTTTACGAAGATGAATGCGCTCGGTTGGCGTGAGGTCATGCATGTTATCGTGGTCTGTATTAGCTTCGGAGTGCTGCGATCGAATTTATATGTACGACTATTCCTTGGGAGATTGCAGTATTTTTACTTGAGTGTCTTCGTTATTTTGTTAATTGGTTAAGATTGATTGATTGATTGATTGATTGATTGACTGATTGATTGATTACCTGAACAGAACGGAACCAGGTTGAAAGATGGGATGTGGTTCTGCCGATTCTCTGAGTTTGAAAAACGACATTATCCTCACACACACACACACACACACACACACACACACACACACACACACACACACACACACACACACACACACACTGACTGACTGACTGACTGAAACTATTTACTGTCAGATTAACATAGCATTGTACTGACTAACCACACACACACACACACACACACACACACACACACACACACACACACACACACACCACACACACACACACACACACACACACACACACACACATGCACACGCACTCGCGCCGCACACACACACACACACACACACACACACACACACACACACACACACATTGCTCCCTCTCACTAACCCATGGGAATACTGGGCATATCAAGAGCAAACCAGTTCTGTGCTAAACAGTCGCATTTTTGTTGCGACAAGGAATGTGAAGCGAAGCAGTGTCAAGATTCGAAGCGGGTGTAAGGGAAAGGGAAGGAGGGAGGGGTGGGGGTGGAAAAGAGGGAGAGGGGGATGGTAAAACGGACAGTGAAGTGGAAAGGGGGGGGGGAGGGGGGAGGGGATTGTGATCAGTGGGGATGGGGGGAGCCTGGACATGGTGGAGGGGAAGATGGGGGACGGGAGAAGGGGGTGGGGATGGGGAAAGGGCAAGTGGGGCTCCAGGGGTAGGGGAAATAGGGGAGGGGGGGAGGGGAAGGGGAGTGGAAACGGAAGAGGGGGTGGGGGAGGGGAGGAAAGGACGTGGCTGATAATAGTAATCTTCCACTACTACTGCTACAACTACGATTGTTACTACTACTACTACTACAACGACGATTGTTACTACTACTACTACTACAAGGACGATTGTTACTACCCAACTACTACTACTACTACTACACTACTATACTGTTACTACTACTACTACTACTACTACTACTACTACTACTACGATTGTTACTACTACTACTAGCAACTACGATTGTTACTACTACTACTGCAACTACGATTGTACTACTACTACTGCCTCTACCTACTGCAACTACGATTGTTACTGCTACTACTACTGCAACTACGATTGTTACTACTACTACTACTGCAACTACGATTGTTACTACTACTATACTGCAACTACGATTGTTACTGCACTACTACTGCAACTACGATTGTTACTACTACTACTACTGCAACTACGATTGTTACTCTACTACTACTGCAACTACGATTGTTACTACTACTACTACTGCAACTACGATTGTTACACTACACTGCAACTACGATTGTACTACTACTACTCAACTACGATTGTTACTGCTACTACTACTGCAACTACGATTGTTACTACTACTACTGCAACTACGATTGTTACTACTACTACTACTGCACTACTGACTACTACTAACTGAACTACGATTGTTACTACTACTACTGCAACTACGATTGTTACTCTACTACTACTGCAACTACGATTGTTATGCTACTACTACTGCAACTACGATTGTTACTACTACTAACTGCATACTACGATTGTTACTACTACTACACTGCAACTACGATTGTTACTACTACTATACTACTACTACTACTACTACGATTGTTACTACTACTAACTACAACTACGATTGTTACTACTACTACTACAACTACGATTGTTACTACTACTACTACAACTACGATTGTTACTACTACTACTGCAACTACGATTGTTACTACTACTACTGCAACTACGATTGTTATACTACTACTAATCATTACACCTACTCACCATACACACACCACCACTACTATTACTACTTCTACCACACTACTACTACCACTAATCCTACTAACCCTCACTATTACTACTTCTACCACTACTACTACTACCACTATCCTACTACACATCCACTACTACTACTACTACTACTATACTATACTACTAACTTGGGGCCAGAATGGCTCAGTGGTAGAGCGCCGGACTTGTAATCTTGGTGATCTTAGGGTTGCAGGTTCGAATCTCCGCCAGGCCGTTTTGGTACAGGGGATTTTCCCTCAGAGTTAATATTGGTTCTGACTCCATTCCCCATACAGTTCTTCGAATGAGACTATAAACTGAGGTTCCGTGTGTGAACGCTCGCATAACATCTTGCTCACTCGTAAAATCCCATCACCAACTTTCGGAAGAGAAGGCCAGTTTGGCCATTGGTATGGATGAGGTGTTACACATAGCATGCGCCCTGCGTGAGAAAGGGAAAAAATGAAGGAAGTAAGGAAATTGAGTGAACATTATTGAACGAGAGAGAACGATATTGGCTGGATGACACGGGAAACGACTGAATTAAGCGCCAACTGGCAGATCTTCAGTCGGCACTACCAAGGTAGGCAGCCCGTTGTGTAAACGAGTGTGGATTGTAAAGCGCTTAGAGCTTGGTCTCAAGCCGAGGATAGGCGCTTTTTTAGTATTCATCATAATAATGATAATAATAATAATACCATTGCTACTACTATCGCTCTTACTACCATCACCACCGCCGCGACCACCACCATACTACTACTACTACTACTACTACTACTCCTGCTGCTACTGCTGCTGCTGCTACTGCTGCTGCTGCGGCTACTACGACCAGCACTACAACTAATACCACCACCACCACCACCACCACCACTACTACTACTACTACTGCTACTACTACTACTACTGCTGCTGCTGCTGCTGCCTGCTACTATTACGACCGCCACCACCACTACAAGTACTGCTGCTGCTGCTACTGCTGCAACTACTACTTCGACTACTACTACTGCTACTACTACTACTACTACCACCACCACCATCCCCACCATCACTACCACTATTACTACTACTACTACTACCACCACCGCCACAGCTATTACTACTACTACTACTGCTACCAACATCAACACCACCACGACCACTGCCACGACTACTACTGCTGCTGCTACTACTACCATTTCTACTACTACTACTACTACCACTACTTCCACCACCACCACCACTACTGCTACGACGACGACGACGACAACCAAGTAGAGGAAGAGAGAGAGGGGGGGGGGGGGGAGAGAGAGAGAGAGAGAGAGAGAGAGGAGAGAGAGAGAGAGAGAGAGAGAGAGAGGTTAATTAACTCTGGAACCGGTTTGACCGGCCTGCAGGCGAGATCCCCGGCTGGCTGGAAGGGTCGCTGTACCGGAACGGGCCTGGCATCTTCCGGGTGGGGGAGGACTACATGCGGCACCTGTTTGATGGCTTCGCCGTGCTGCACCGCTTCCACCTGCACGAGGGCAAGGTGACCTACACCTCCCGCGCCCTGGACACTGACAGTTACCTGCAGTCCATGAAGGCCAACCGCTTGGTCACCACTCAGTTCGGCACCTTCCAGTCGCCTGACCCCTGCAAGAGTCTCCTGGGCAAGTGAGTCATCGTCGTCGTCGTTTGGTGAACTCCCAGTTCTTATAGAACAGGGAGTACGTTAGAATGGGAACGAAGAAATGCTGTGTGGTGTGTGTGTGTGTGTGTGTGTGTGTGTGTGTGTGTGTGTGTGTGTGTGTGTGTGTGTGGGGCAAAATGTGTTCCACTTGCTCCAGACAAAACTACTGGGCCGATCTTTCTGAAAATTTGTAGGTATGTTCATTATGGGTCACGGACGATGCCCGATGTTTTAGTTTACCGTTATAGCCGTTACTAAGGGATGTAACGGCCTGTAACGGTTCTTCTTCTTAATGGAATATCTCAGAAAGTACTAGGCCGATCTTTGTGAAAAGTAGCAGGTATGTTTATCATGGGTCACGGATGATGCCCCGTGTTTTAGTTTACCATTATAGCCATTACTAACGGCTGTAACGGCCTGTAACGGTTTTCTTCTTTATAAAATATCTCAGAAAGTACTTGGACGATCTTTGTGAAAATTAGCAGGTATGTTCACTATGGGTTAGGAATGATACGCGATGTTTTAGTTTACCGTTATAGCCGTTACAAACCGGCTATAACGGCCCATAACGGTTTTTCTTCTTTATAGAATATCTCAGAAAGCACATTGCTGATCTTTCTGAAAATTTGTGGGTGTGTTCATTATGGGCGACGGATGATGCCCGATGTTTAGTTTACTGTTATGGCCTTTACTAACGACTATAATGGCCCACAACGGTTTTTCTTTTTATGGAATATCTCAAAGTACTTGGCCGATCTCTCAGAAAATTTGTAGGTATGTTCCTTATGGGTTACGTATGATGCCCGATGTTTTACTTTACCGTTATAGCCGTTATAACGACCCATAACGGTTTTTCTCTCTTTACGGAATATCTCAGAAAGTACTAGGCCGATCTTTCTGAAAATTTCTAGGTATGTTCATTATGGGTTACGGATTATGCCCGATGTGTTATTTTACCGTTATAGCGGTCACTAATGGCCATAACGGCCCATAACGGTTTTCCTTCTTTATGGAATATCTCAGAAAGTACGTGGCCGATCTTTCTGAAAGTTTGTAGGTAGGCACATTATGGGCACGGATGATGCTCGATGTTTTAGTTTACCGTTATAGCCTTTACTAAGGGCTGTAACGGCCCACAACGGTTTTCTTCTTTTTATGGAATGTCTTAGAAAGTATGTGGCCGATATTTCTGAAAATTTGTAGGTATGTTCATTATGATAAGAATATACATGTATAATATTATATAGCGCATTTCTGTTACAAACTCAATGCCTACACCCCCATTTGCACTTATTCATCAACATGTTTTACACAGGCTCCTACCTGGGAATCGTCCGAAAGTCAGCTGGCGATTCATACAGTCGTTTCCCGTGTCATCCAGTCAATCGTTCACCAGTTTTACTCCTCATTCTTTTTTTTTTTTTTTTTTATTTTTTTTTTCTAGCAGGTGCATGCTGTGTGTAACGTGCACCTACCAACGCAACTGGCTACTCTTCCGAAGTTGGTATGGATTTTATGTGCAGATATTATGCATGCGTTCACACACGGAACTCGGTTTAATAGTCTCATTCGAAGGACTATTATTCGAAGGTTATGGGTCACGGATGATGACCGATGTTTTAGTTTACCGTTATAACCGTTGCTAACGGCCCATAATGGTTGTCTTATTCATGGAAAATCTCAGAAAGTACTTGGCCGATCTTTCTGAAAAATTGTAAGTATTTTCATTACATGTCACAGAAAATGGCCGATGTTTACCAGAATAGCCATTACTAACGGCTACACCAGCCCAAGACGGTTTTTCCTCTTTATGGAATATCTCACACGTATTCATGATAAACTGGGAGTACGTTTACATGCATTGCATCTTGTCGTACTCCCAGTTCTTATAGAACAGGGAGTACTTTAGAATGGGAACGAAGAAATGCTGTCTGTGTGTGTGCGTGCGCGCGCGCGCGCGCGCGCGCGCGCGTGTGGTGTGTGTGTGTGTGTGTGTGTGTGTGTGTGTGTGTCTGCCTGTCTGTCCGTCCGTGGTCAAAATGTGTTCCACTCGCTTCAGACAAAACTACTGGGCCGATGTTTCTGAAAATTTGTAGGTATGTTCGTTATGGGTCACGGATGATGTCCGATGTCTTAGTTTACCGTTATAGGCGTTACTAAGGGCTATAACGGCCTGTAATGGTTTTTCTACTTTATGGAATATCTCAGAAAGTACTTGGCCGATCTTTGTGAAAATTAGCAGGTATGTTCATTATGGGTCACGAATAATGCCTGATGTTTTAGTTTACCATTATAGCCGTCACTAACGGCTGTAACGGCCTGTAACGGTTTTTCTTCTTCATGGAATATCTCAGAAAGTACTTGGCCGATCTTTGTGAAAATTAGCATGTATGCTCATTATGGGTCACGAATAATGCCCGATGTTTTAGTTTACCGTTATAGCCGTTACTAACGGCTGTAACGGCCTGTAACGATTTTTCTTCTTCATGGAATATCTCAGAAAGTACTTGGCCGATCTTTGTGAAAATTAGCATGTATGCTCATTATGGGTCACGAATAATGCCTGATGTTTTACTTTACCGTTATAGCCCTTATTCATGGCTGTAACGGCCT
>JAMYXO010000988.1:0-32500 GCA_033310375.1 Conus canariensis
CTAACGCGGCTCCAGTAGGAGTTTTCCTCAAGGACCCGCTCATGGCCCCATGTCTTTTCCCTCTTCTCTGCCAATCCGGCCACCAGGGATATTGCGATTTCCCCTGCCGACCTCAGGCTCACGCCTAACCTCGCCCCTCCCACATCCACCTCTGCTTCTATCAAGAACTTGATGGAATGGGACAGAATTGCCAGGACTGGCATTCTTCACACCACCACGGGACATGCCTTCATTGACATGTTCCTGCAGCGAGTGGAGGAGCTCTGGGCAAAGGAGGGCGGCACTGCCTCTGTGTCTTCGGACCCTGACAACACTGAGACAGACTCTAGCCTGTTTGGCGACCCCCTCATGCGCTTTCTTGTCAACAAGATATCGCATCACCTTTGGGCTGCGGCAGACAGCGCAGCCAGGAGTCACTTTAACTGCCTGTTGGCAGTGAGAGATGCTGTGTTATCACAACCCAGTCTCTGCCTGGCGCTCAAGGTGGCCTTACGGTGCATCCTGAGTCAGGAGCAGTCGCTTTTCGGCGACTATTCTACTGCTGTCATCACCCATGAAGTCGAGGAACGCAAACAGGCCGCGTCTTTTGCGGCCAAGCCCCCTCGCCAGCATCGCCCTTCTGGACCCTTCTCCTGTCCAGCCCTGCCCTCCGCCAGACCCCAGCCCTACCCCAAACAGGACCCCCCCCCCCTCGCACCTCAAGGCCCGCCAGACGCCCTACTTCCGCCGCGCCTAGGTCGAAACCGAAACCCCCCCAACAGAATTTTCGGTTCGGCCAACAGGCCTGGCCTCGGAGGTGACTAGCAGACTCACCTTCGGAGGAGCGAGAACTGGCAGACTTCTCGCCCCTCCCCGGCCCCTCGGCCCCTCTGGCAGGCAGTCTGTCCCGACATGCCCACCAGTGGCGGCGTATGGGACTCAACCCCTGGATAGTGTCAGTGTTACAGGAGGGGTTCCGTCTGCCCTGGGCACACGAACGCCCCCCCCCCCCTGCTATCCTCTCCTCCTCCTTCCCCTTCCCGCAGCGATCCCCCCCCCCCCCCCACCGCCCAGGTGGAGGCCCTTTGCCTGGAAGTCGAGGAACTTCTCCGGAAGGGTGCCATCACCCAGATACCCCACCCCAACCCCGGGTTTTACTCTCACCTTTTCATGGTTCCCAAGTCCTCGGGAGGCTGGAGGCCCATCCTCAACCTTTCCCCACTCAACAAGTTCCTCAGACCAACCAAATTCAAGATGGAGACCCCGGCCCAGATCAGAGACTCCATCCACCATCTGGACTGGGCCACTTCTATAGATCTGAAGGACGCTTACTTTCAGATCCTCATTCATCCTTCCCACAGACGATACCTTCAGTTCGTCTGGCGGGGACGGGTGTTTCAGTTCAAGGCGCTCCCCTTTGGACTCTCCCTGGCTCCCTTCCTTTTAACGAAGGTAGTCAAGGAGATGGCCGCCCTTGCCAGACAGGAGGACATTCGCCTCTTGGTTTACCTCGACGACTGGCTCGTCTTGGCTCCCACACAGGCCCTGTGTCAAGCCCACACATCCAACCTTCTGCGCCTTTGTTCCTCACAAGCATTCGTCACCAACCCCGCCAAATGCGAGCTCTCGCCCAGTCAGAGATTCTCCTTCCTGGGCATGAGTTTCGACACCACCTCCATGCTAGTCTCCCCGACCCTGGAGAGGTCCACCCGCCTGATGGACCTCATCTCCCACCTTCGCCTCTCTCCCCACACGTCGGCAAGGACACTTTACTCCCTTCTGGGAATGATGGAGTCCCTGTCGCCTCTCATTCCCCTAGGCAGGGTTCCCAAGTGACAGCTTCAAAGGGAGTTCAGCCATCGTTGGTCACAGACCACCGACCGCTGGGACCAGACCATTCCCCTCGGGCCTTGGTTCTTTTGGGCCATGGAGCAGTGGCTCAGCCCCTCCACCCTGAGCCCTGGAGTTCCCATCTCCCTCCCATCCCAGGCCCTAGAACTTTACACAGACGCCTCCAACTCGGGCTGGGGGGCCCACTTGGAGAGCAGTCATGCCTCGGAGGTGTGGGACCCATTGACTGCCCGTCTCCACATCAATATCCTGGAACTGGAGGCGGTCAGGCTAGCCCTCCTCCAGTTCCAGACCCTGGTCTCGCAACGATTTGTTCTCCTTCTCACGGACAACACCTCGGTAGCCTATTACATCAACAAAGGGGGGGGGGGGGGCACGCTCCATCAGCCTCTCCCTCTGGACAGAGGCTCTCCTCCGCTGGTGTCACACGCAAGGAATCTCCATCAGCCTCTCCCTCCGGACAGAGGCCCTCCTCCGCTGGTGTCACACGCAAGGAATCACCCTTCATGCAAGGCACATAGCGGGGATGCACAACATCCTTGCAGACTCTCTCAGCCGCTCCAGGTCCATTCTCCACACGGAATGGACCCTCAGCAGGCATACACTAACCTCGGTGTGAAAAACATTGGTTCAGACCCATGATCGACCTGTTCGCCACCCGATTCAATCATCGTCTGCCAGTGTATGTGTCTCCCGTCCCGGATCCTCAGGCGTACGCGATCGACGCCCTCTCCCTCCCCTGTCCGGCCTCATAGCTTACGCCTTTCCCCCCTTCCCGATCCTCCACAAGGTGATCAGGAAGGCGAGACTCGAGGGACCCAGGCTCATCCTCATAGCCCCATGGTGGCCCACTCAGTCCTGGTTTCCGGACCTCAATCCTTCACTCACGTACCCCCTCTCCAGTTGGACACCCGGTGGGACATGCTCAGGCAACCCCGCTCGGGTCGCCCCCACTCCAATCCCCAGACGCTTCGCCTCCATGCCTGGCTTCTGTGCCAGCCCGATTGCGAGCATCTAACCCCACCTCCCAAGCGGACAGGTCCCAGTCCGTCCTCAACATCCTCTCCGACGCTGGGGCCTCTCAGGACCTCCGAGACCTAGCCATGGCCTCTCGCAGAGCTAGCACTGAGTGCCTTTACGATTGCAGATGGAGGAAATGGGTCTCATGGTGCAAAGAAAACTCTGTTCCACACAATCGCCGCTCCAATATCCAGATAGGAAATTTTCTGTCCCACCTTAAGCTCTCATCCAGCTCCATACGGTGTCGGCCATCTGCACGACCATCCGCCAAATGGGCGGACCTTCCTTTGAGAATGACTTCCTTTTCAGAGAGATCTCTAGAGGGGTGGCCCTTGAAGCGAGATCCACGCTCTCAGTGGGGACCCCAGAGACATTGCCTTCCACAGGGACGGCTCTGTCTCCCTTAAGCTCCTTCCCAAATTCCTAGCTAAGAACCAGGAACCCGGTAGTCCCTCCCCCTACCTCGTCATCCACTCATTGGCGGATATCCTAGGCGGGAGAGCGGTGGTGACATGGCGCTGTGCCCTTCCAGGTGTCTAAGACACTACTGGGAACGTTCACGCCCCACGCGTGCTTCTCAGAGACGTCTCCTCATTTCCATCAACCCCAATAATAAGAAAGACATCTCAGCTGGCACTATCTCTAGGTGGCTGTCCAAGACGGTCAAATCGGCCTATGCCCAGGTGTGCAAGTCTCTCCCCGTCTTGTCCCCCCGAGCCCATGAGGTCAGAGCACTGGCCGCTTCTGCAGCTTTCCAGCACTCTGTCCCCCTGCGCCATCTCCTGGAGGCAGCCTACTGGCGTTCGGAGAATCCTTTATAAACTTTTATTTAAGGGACATCCGCATGACCAGGGCTGATGGTTCTAAAGGGATATCCTTTGTGGCGGCTAATGCAGCCATATCGGTTAACGCCAAGAACCACTAGGGCAGTCACCCTCCTCCTTTTGCGATAAATTCTGCTATGGTCTGACATGGTACAGTATATGACGCCAAAATGGGGAGTTTGTATTATACTCCTGTTTGGCTAGTATATTTACCATGTCAGACTCTAATGCCCGCCCTACCTTCCCCACTGCACCAAGGTCCTTGGGGTTACCTGGCGTGCAGGCCTAGACGAATGAGGTACGGGAAGTTTACACCAGCGTCTTCCTTCGGCGGAAGTAGGGTGGGCGTCACGTGACTGTCTTATTACTGCATTAGCCACACAAAATCTTCGACCTGGCAGAGCTGACAAACTGCCGTGGAATGCTATGGTCTGACATGGTAAGTATACTAGCCAAACAGGGAGTATAATACAAACTCCCCATGTTTATGTATTGTACTCTTGGCTTTTGTGCTGAGTGGTGAGTGTGCGACCTGAATCCTGACTCTGTGGTCCCCCCTTACTGAACCCAACAATTTATCTACCTATTCGTCTATCTATCTATCTATCTCTACATCTGTCTATCTATCTAGTATATCACTGTTTTCAACCTGCCACGGGGCAGTCGTCAACGCCTCTTGGAGCCAGACATTTTCAAAGTGGCATTAAGGTTTATAGCCTGTGTGCCTTTTCAGAATCAAGGCAATTGTTTATTTGGGAATTGCCAGGATAATGAAGCGCATGGCGAAGGCTCATCGGCTGACTGATTGACTACATGTCCTTCAATATCACACTAATGATCATGTCCCAAATCTCTCAGCTGTATGAAAGGTATACATGGTGACATGCCTCTTGCCCCTGTGTTGTGACACCTTTAAGCTGTAGTAGTATCCCAGGGAATTACAGGCCAGTTACGTATAACTAGGGCAGGAACGTAATATTTTCAAAATTATCTAGAAGAAATTATAAGTCCACCCTCAGTTTTTCAAAGCTTTCACTACCATCACCACCACCAACATCATCACCATCATCATCCACAAACCCTTCAGAATTTAGTTGTAACAGTTACAACAGACTTTTTTTTTTCACGGAGAAACTTCGGTGAAGAGGCGGTGGACGCACAATGTTGGTAAGATAAGCAAACAAAAGCAGATCCTTGGATTATATTTGATTGAATTCTAACACTGTCATCAGAAACCTTTTGTCGTGTTTTGAGCGAATCAAGTTCCACCTTCGTCATTTGAACCGATACTCGACCTCCAGAAAGTACAAGTTACCTTCAGGTCAAATGATCATGGAGGCTAGACTTTTGAACGACGTCACTGGTTTTTAGAGACCCCCCCCCCCCCCCCCACTTCGGAAGTTAGAATAGTCTGTTATGACTGGGGAAAAAGATCTGTCGCTCACCTTTCCACCAGGTTAACATGAATGTTCTAAATCCTGAGTACTTTTGCATTCATGTTTCATAATCATATTTTAAAATAAATGACACACACACACACACACACACCACACACACACACACACACACACACACACACACACACCCCGCACGCACGCACGCTCACACACACACACACACCACACACACACACACACACACCACACACGCACGCACGCCACACACACACACACACACACACACACACACACACACACACACACACACACACACACATCACGACGAAATTTGTGTTCACGTCACAACTGAGTAATAACAGAATTATTAAGAACATTAATAACATAATATATACCTTTGCTGAATCTAAACAATATACCTTTGCTGAATCAAACAAAATCTGAAGACAAGACACCAAAGCTTCATGATCGATATTCACTTTGTGTATGGTTACAATGCTGAGGCTGGCCACTGAATCCACCTGCGTTACCTGCTGTGTCTGTCTTGACGTTTTTGACACTTCCTGACGTGTGTAATGTGGTGGGCTATGAACAAATGTAAATGGTTTGTGTTTGTCAGAGGATGTCTGGTTGGTGGGGTTCAGCAAGGAGGCCAAGAGCAATACTGGCTCATCGAATGAGGGCGTCTGTACAGACATTCTGCATAATGCATTAAGAGCAACCAAATTTAAGGTTATTCTAACATATTCAGTTTGATGCTTTTTAACATGTGTCAATTTTTTTTTTTTCAGCAAAAGTCCGCTGGCGCTTGTTTGATCTGGTTTGTGAAGACTTTGTGACATCAAATGACATGATAGTGCACTTACATGTGGGTGTCTGGAATGAAATTCTCCAATCAGGATACGCTAAAGAGCTTTTCCATAACATGGTTGTGTTTAATTCACCTTATTCTCGGCACTGCTGGTGTTAGAAGAACATAAAAAGACCCTTTCTACTGGGGAAGGGACTTAGCGACAGGAGACTATACCAGCAGAGACACAAACTGCGCTAACTTGTTTAAATAGTTGATCACAGACCACAGCGCAAGTGACTGGGACGCAAGGTCATAAATTATTTCTGTGTGACAATCTGAGTATTGACTTTATTCCTATGTGACAATCTGAGTATTGACTCTCTCTCTCTCTCTCTCTCTCTCTCTCTCTCTCTCTCTCTCTCTCTCTCTCTCTCTCTCTCTCTCTCTCTGCGAAAATAAAAAGGTGTCATGTATGTCAATGTATCTAACAACTTTGCATGGTTATGTATCTTTTTGCAAGCAAGCAAGCAAGCAAGCAAGCAAGCAAGCAAGCAAGCAAGCAAGCAAGGCAAGCGCGCGCGCGCGCGCGTGTGTGTGTGTGTGTGTGTGTGTGTGTGTGTGTGTGTGTGTGTGTGTGTGTTTGTGTGTTCAAAATTCGTGTTCCGTAATGTAAGTGCCCTTTTATTCATGTTCATTTGAGCAGTTGATTTATCTGTTTTGCTTGCAGGGTTCCATTTTGCATTTCTCCAACGATTTATTCATTTGTTTATCATTAATACTGGGTGACATCGGGGACGGAGGACAGAGAGAGAGAGAAGAGAGGAGAGAGAGAGAGAGAGAGAGAGAGAGAGAGAGAGAGAGAGAGAGAGAGATGTGAGCACAGGCGGGATGCAAATGGATGGAAGGCAGCATGCCTTCGTAGATACACAACATATAAATGGTCTGATAGCTTAACAGAAATGGAGATGCTGTACCTAAGAACGAATGTGTTTACGGGCTTGTTTTTCTTTCAGTCCTAAGAGCCTTGACCATAGCTATTGCTCGTCTGTCGTAGTCTACGATGATCAAAGACCTGACATCGAGGAGAAATGAAGTGTTGTGTCTCTGACTGAGGCTGATCAGTTCGATGTGAGCACAGAAGGCTTTGCTGCAAGTTGGGCACAGAGGGACCGTGGGCATTGAAGAGAAGGAGGAGAAAGAGAGAAAGACAGACGGCGGGAACAGTAGCTATCACCTGACGACTGAAAATATAAATCACTGAAACAGGTTATTGAAAAGAGAAAAAAAATGCTAAAGTCTTGTTTGGCCCGCTTCGTTTGGGAGACTGTGCAGCTTTCATACATTGAATGGAGTGAATGAATAACCTGAAGTGATTGGCCTGTTATCGGATGGATCATTAGTTGTTTTGCAGGACACATTGGTCAGTGGCCTTGTACATGAAAACCTTGTGACACTATGTGCTTCGTATGTGTGTGTGTGTGTGTGTGTGTGTGTGTGTGTGTGTGTGTGTGTGTGTGTGTGTGTGTGTGTGTGGTGTTCGCTCTGTTCTTAATAACACAGGAAGTGTCAACGTTAAACGTGAAGGCCATGACTGTTCCCCTTTAGAAGACATTTCAGACAAGGATTCCCTCTGTCTGTCTGTCTGTCTATCTGTCTGCCTGCCTGCCTGCCTGCCTGTCTGTCTCTCTGTCTGTCTGTCTGTCTGTCTGTCTTCTCTCTCTCTCTCTCTCACACACACACACACACACACACACACACACACACACACACACACACACACACACACCCACACACACACGAATGTGTGGTGGGATTATGTGTTTCCAATTTCTTTCTACGAAACAACTCAGATCCTAGTTTAAATCTTGCAACACCTCAGTGTGAAATGCAGAATAGCAACCATACATGTCAATGGTGCCGCTTTTCAGTGGTGACTGTTTTGTTATTCGTGTATTTGTTCAACAGTTCTGACAGGTGTGCTATACCAGGCATAACTCGGTGTGCCTTTTATGGTCGACAAATGTGACGTTAAAACCCCACTTGTGTACAAACTAAGCTATCACAACCTGAAATGAAATAACTGAATTGACCCGATCAGTTGTCATGTGTTAGTCGTCTGGGTGAACAATATAAAACGAGTAAGAAATGCAATGGCGACAACGGAGGAAAATCTTTCAGAGGTCAACTGGATTGATCAATTCAAATATCTAATAAAAATTGCAAAACTGATCTTGCATATTGGCTGTCCTGTTGTGCTTGTTCTTGGAATTTTCGGAAATTTTATGATAATGCTTATCATGTTCCGTCTTTCTGCGTCAAATTATAGTGATTTCTTCCAGGTTCTGGCCTGGTCTGACCAGTTGCTTCTGATAGTAACTGCCTTTAATAATTGGCTCCGTTTAGCATTTAATTTGCCATTGTTTCAGGACAGGGGTTCCTGGCTGTGCAAAGTCATACCTGCGATGACGTATACGACAACACACTTGTCTGCATGGATGCTTGTGGCACTTACCACGCTAAGAGCAGCTTCTGTCCTGTGGCCACTTCGCATCAATGCTGTGTGGACAAGGACGATGTCTCGAGCTACTGCTGGTATAGTGATTGTTGTCATCAGTCTGATCAATAGTCACTTGCTCTACGGACATATTTTCTTCAAGGGAAAGTGTCTTATAGCCGCATCAGCTGAGTACTCGTGGTTTTTTATAATGATATGGCACTGGATAGATCTGGTTCTGTCTTCACTTTTACCCACTGTGTTGCTGGTAGTCAATAATGGTGTACTTCTCTGGACACTGTTCAGGTCTGTGAGATCAGACACACGTCTTTCTGTGCAACAAGCCACCCAGGATTCCAGACATCGGAAAGTGTCTTCATTGACTGTCACCTTGGTTGCTGTAACCATTTCTTTTCTCCTTCTGACAACGCCTTATGGGGTTCTTGCAGTGGTACATTCATTATTTAGTAAGAAAGACGGAATTACTATGGGGTATTTTGCAGTATTACAAGAAGCCACATTTATTATGTCATATTTCAATAGTGCCCTCAACTTTTACATGTATTGCTTAACTGGTCGCAAGTTCAGAGCAGAATGTAAGAAAATAGCACGTAAATGTTGTTGCTTATTCCTTAAGACCAAAAAATTCAGCAAGTAGCACGGGTACAAAAGATCAATGACAATGACGTCGCATCGTGGCTCTACATTGGACATGGTAATGTAAATGATAGCTGAGAGCTGCCACTGAAGGTGATTACCAACAGCCCTTTCACTGCGCAATGATGACAATATCCATGGATCTGACACAGTTTGAGGTTATCTTTCTATCAAAGCTTGATAAGTAAGAAGTATACAAGCTACGTTCTTTATATTTAACTTATCTAAATGAGCATATGAATGACATAAGGCATATAAGACTGAGAGACTGGCTGTAAGAAGGAACGATGGAACAGGAAGCGAGGAAGGAAGGAAAGGAGGGAGGTGTGAAAAAAGGGAAAAGAAGGAACGGCAGAATAAAAGTTGAAAACAGCACTAAAGACAGGGATCTGTCAATGAAGATAGAAATCTGTCAATGTGAGAAAAGAAGTGAAGAAATTCTACGTGATGCAAAATTTGGATGTCTTTTTACAGGATGATCAGCTTATTTCATTTGTTTATAAAGGTAGGAATAAACCTTAGACAGTACCATCCATGGCTGCCTTCAAGTTGGCCTCCATTGCCAACACACAGCACAGGCAAAATTCCAAGGCCCATTGCTATGCCAGCTTTCAAATGGTCCAGTATGTAGTGTTTTCCTTTGTGCAGAGCCTCATTTAGAAGACACGGAAATAATTCTTTAGGATATCTCGGATGTTCTTTGGGACATGATTCAACTCGAGGACCACTTAAATCGTCCCCAGTGGAACCAATCCATATACATTTGCCAGATCGAGCCCCGACCGTCGATGTCCCTTTTCTATGACTACACTCTCTGAATTGTTTCCAAAATTCTAGTAACAGTGTCTTATTATTGAACTTTTTCTTAGTCCTGAATTGCAAGTGATATTTCGCTTTGAGTGTTGGAATACATTTTCTTGACGAGTTGCTCAAGAGGTTCATAATTTATGTAAGTAGAGACATCGGCGTGTAGAAGAAAATATATTTGTGTCCATGTTTGCAGTTGTATTATGCGTTTGCTTATGAAGATATGTGCGAACGCTTTTTCCTTGTAGAGATGAACATGCTTTTTTGCTTTTCCCCCACCAACTTTCTCAACGAGTGCGCTTTACAGGCAGTGTTATCAATCTGTCTGCATTTTGTGTACCGTAAAGACCCATCAAGGTACAGGTTATTGTGAGCACTTTGTTTCCTATGCCTGAGGGGGTTTTTGTCCTTTTCTGTCTGCATGGGGCGTCTTCCAGGGTTTTCGGAGGTCAGAGTGCCCTCATTCTATTTTCTAGTACCAGATGAGTTTTCTTCTCTTTACTCTGCTGCAGGTCACGGTATGAGGGCGTTGGAGGTAAGAATGCCTTGGCACGGGGCGGGAGGACACTGATGAGTCCATGGATGATCAGTTCTTAGTTCATTCTCTCCATGACATCTGGCATCATTGTGGTACATGTGCCAGGGCTTGGAGGATGAACTAAAGACCCAGACTTGTGGCTACTTCCACACAGTACTTCCTCTGTCACTGCTTCTACTGCTGCTGCTGGTACTGCTTCTACTGCAACTACTACTACTACCACTGTGTCTGTCATTGTTGCTGCTCCTTCTGCTGCCACTGAAGATGCTGTTGCTGCTCCTACTGCTGCTTTCCTACTGTAGCTGCTGCTGCTCTTGCTGCTGCAGTTATTGCAGAATGTCTTGCTGCAAGTGCACGTGTTCTTGATGCTGTAAATTCAACTGCTACTGCCACGACTTCTACTACTGTCATGACCGATCTCTCTGTATGACTCCCTCCTAAGGCGTTGTCAGTACGTGCTGAGGCAACACGGACATACACATGTGTATCAAAGGTATATCATTTCCTTATTTCCTCAGAGTATGCTGCCGCCTCCACTATGGCAACAGCCATCGCTGCAGCGCCTTCTTCTGTTACCATCGTAGCTATCGCTTCCAGCAGTACCCAGCACCACTGAGACCAACAGAGGGAAGAGTAAAGTTCTTCAAAAAGACAGCAGCAATACACCTTATAATATATATATATATATATATATATATATATATTATATAATATATACAATACATAATATATAATATATATATGTTTTTTTTATCGGTTATTTTTTGACATTCATAATCACGTTTGACAGGCTTTATAGTCCGTGAGAGATGCAGAGTCTGAGATAGTGTTCTTTATCCACGTATCTAAATAAAAAACAAGAAACTGAAACCTTTGTTTCAGACTGTATTACATGACAGGTCTCTGTTCTATTTATACTGAGTCTGGCCCACAGTATGGTGCTGACAAATTGTTCAACCTCTACTTCATGTAAAACACCAGCTGAGGTTAGCTCAACTGCCCCACACATCTCCCATCATCTGATCACAACCAGTAAGGGTTTCTCCCCAGTTTTCTGAACAGGTCAAACATCACACTCCATCTCCTACCAGACAGTGCTCTTGATCCGGCCATGGTTTGCTCTGTAGCCACCTCCATCCTCACCCTCCTGTTCTCACCCACAACACCTCACCACCAATCCACCTTGTTACAGTAGAGGATAATTTGTAGCCCTCATGGTCTTCGGCTACCATTGAACACTTCTTTTATGTCCGAAGTCATGTCTGGGTTGTCAACCAGTACGGTACCCAGTCAGAAAGAGGCAGGTGTGTTGACATTCAGACGCTACAATTCAGACAACTCTTGTGTACCATTCTGACTTTGTGCAAACTCCCTGATTGTCAGTTCACACTGGGGATTAGGAAGAAGGAACCAACTTTGTTAGAGAATTTCAAAACTTAGAGACAAATTTGATGGCAGCTACCATGATACGCAGGTTAGCTGATGGGTTTGAAGGCTGGGTGTGCGGTGGGGTGGTGTCCATCAAAATCAGATTTTGAGGAATTCTCAGCCGTGAATGGTTTCACTCTAAATTTGTTGATTGCTTTATGGACGAATCGTCTGAATTGAAGCACATGGCTGAGTTTTGCGTACACCTTAGACAGTGCGGCTCAAGTGCCCTGACCAGCACAACAGGTGTCTGTTTCTTTTTGACTTGACCGATTCAAAGGGCATACGGTGAAACAAAGAGTTCAGGCTATGTAGCAGTGAGCAATACAGAGCATATCAAGGTCTTCACAATACACTGAATAAAGTGTTGGGGTTAACAAAACTGTTTTTGTGTGTGTCTACTTTTTCATTTCCTCTCATTTCCTCTCCACCCTCAGAGCCTGAAATTAATTAATGTCACAGTCTTTGCTGCCGACAAGTCGAATGGGCGTTGTGATACTCACTAAAGACATGTCAGCTACCAGTGCAGTAAGCAACGCAAGAGAAAGAGTGAGGGAAGGGTGAGGATGAAGGATATGGGGCAGGTGGCTCAGATGTCAGTCTGTTGTGTGAAAAAGGGAGCTCAGACGTCTGTGTATTGTAAATGTTCGACCTGACCAAACGTCTGTGAACAACATCAACGTGATTCAGCAGCGGTCAGTGTCTCCACAGGTATATCACAGCATGACAAACTGATGATGATTCCTTGCCATGGACTGTCGGATCCCTAGGCTGCACAGGAAAGCTCTGGGTGTGGCTTTCTGTGGATGTAATGCCACTGTAAGGACATGGGGACTGACAAACCAAAATCACCTTCAAAAAACAAAGGAGGGAAGAATTACAAAGGGGCAACGACTTCTTTATTTTACACCCCTTCCAATGGTTAGTACAGTCAATGCCTGCACTGATGACAGTAACAGGAGCATTGACTCTTTCTTATCGTGTCCTGTGTGAGAGGAGAAGGAGGATGGGGGTGGGGGAGGTTGAGGGTAGACGAACCCGTTAGGTCTGTTTTTTCGAGATAAAATTCATAGAATTGAAAATCGAACATGCAACAAATAGTCCCACGACAATGGAGTCATTTGATTTCATGTAGGAGGCCTTAGTGCTTGTAGATTAGTCCATATCACCGTCAACTACGGTCATTACAGGTTACTGCCAAGTACACATTTTACAGTAGGTTAAGGAATTTTGAAACGTATTTAACCTGACGCAATAGAAAAAGACAGAACTGAACAACAAACACGGGCTTTAAACAACCTCGTTTACTATTCCACTTCTTTCTGTTTAAAGCTCACTTTATTTCCGACACAAACAAGATAAATACTGTCTTTAAAGGCGAGTTATCAGAAGGGGAAGCAATTTCAATCCTGTGCAGCCATGCACCATGACCAATAGCGTCTCTGACTGGCTTATAAAATGAACGGCATTCTGCTCTGATTGGTTGATAAAATGACGCATTCAGCTCAGACTGGTTGATGAAAGACCGGCATTCTGCTCTGATTGGTTGATGAAATGACCAGTATCATGCTATGATTGGTTGATGAAGTGATTGGCATTCTGTGCTAATTGGTTGATAAAATGATTGGCATTCAGCTCAGATTGGTTGATGAAACGACCGGCATTCTGCCCTGACTGGTTGATGAAGTGATTGGCATTCTGCTCTGATTGGTTGATAAAATGACTGGTATTCAGCTCTGATTGGTTGATGAAATGATTTGCATTCTTATTTCCCAGCAGCACATTGGCTGAGCCATGAACAGCCACAGGAATCACGGGAAATGGACGAAGAATTAATACACTCTGAACTGTTTTCTTTAGCATAATGATAATTATAGAAAACCGATGAATTTAGAATGTTGTGTTGAAAACGGAATATTCTGTTTATTACAATGTATGAAGTTTTATTTTTTTTTTTTGCCGTTGGCACTAAGCAAGAACACGAGTTAGTTCCGGAGCATTGTGTTACTTTCAGAGCCTTGGATTGATAAATGAATATTGCAACGAATACAGAACAATGTGATCAACAGGAAGAATCTCCAGGGAGAGTCTGACAGCAGAAGATCTTCAAAGGAGTCACACCCCTCATGCCAGGTTTTCAGCCCCGAACTCTGGGCCACATGCAGGTCAGGACTCCTGGATTAACGTCTGCAGCTAGACGTTTTCCCTGCTGCTGAGATTCGAACCAGCGAATTCTGGATGGGTGGGCGTCTCAAGGCGGTGCCTTTTTAGACGGGTGTCTTGCCCATACCACTATGAAAAACTTGTTTTGAGTTAGGAACAGACATTTGAAGCTCACTATTGTGTGCCCTCGATCAGATCCAGCTGGAACTCTTTACAGCTGTCGCTGCTATTGCCTTGAGGGTTCTGGTCCTCGTCTGACCAGGAATCCGAAGCTGTTTCATGAGGCTGATGAGCCTACATCCCCTTGCCCTAGTGTCTAAGACGAGGATGCCAGGTTCCATTTAGCTGCTGACTACACAGGCATCTCCTCTCTCTCTCTCTCTCTTCTCTCTCTCTCTCTCTCTCTCTCTCCACACACACACACACACACACACACACACACACACACACACACAACACACAGACACGCACATACATACATACATACATACATGTGCGCGCGAGCGCGCATGCACACACATATACACAAGCACACATACACAGACAGACACGGACATGACCACAACACACACAACACACACACACACACACACACACACACACACACACACACATCAAATATATAATATATATATATATATATATATATACTTAAATAGATAGATAGATAAATAGATAGACTTGCGTGCATGCGTGCATGTGTGTGTGTGTGGTTGTGCGTGTGTGGTGTGTGTGTGTGTGTGTGTGTGTGTGTGTGTGTGTGTGTGGTGTGTGTGGTGTGTGTGTGTGTGTGTGTGTGTGTGTGTGTTTAAGTAATCCGCAGAGCAGACAAAACACCAAAGACCTCTCAATAGATAGAAAAACAGAAAGACAGATAGATAAATCTCTCTGTAAATCTCTAGATCGATCTCTGAATAGATAGATCTCTCGATAGACAGATCTCTCCATAAATAGATAGATAGATCTCTCGATAGATCTCTCGATAGATAGATAGATAGATGATAGATAGATAATAGATAGATAGATAGATAGATAGATAGATAGATAGATAGATAATAGATATCTCTTGGTAGATAGATCTTTCGATATATAGATATATACATAGATATTTCATGTTACCAGGGTAATGAGATAAGCAAACAAAAATGTTTTTCTTCACCCAGCCCTGGGCCATAAAAAATATATTATGATAAAAATGTCAGAAAAAGAAAGGAATACGAAAACAAAATACACATCAAATACATATGAACTCCTGTCAACATGACTGACTAATGATTAGCAAATATCTGTAAGCTTGACTTCATCACGAAGATTATGAAAGACGTGGCCCATGTCGACTGCAGGCACTCTCCTGGCTGACAAGGCCAGTGCAGGATAGGCAGGCCTGTTCCACAGTGGCTGCAGGTAAAAGTCTGATCAGGGTTCAGTGCTGCAGCATCACGGTTCCTCCTCATGCGCCTTTTGTCTTCATGTGTGGCCCTGCGTGCGTTTTTGAAGGAGGAGACAGCTTTGTTAATGGTGTTAATGCCACACATTGCAATCCACAGCAAGGGAGGACAGCTGGTGATGGTCCATATGACATGTGCAAAGTTTTGTGTGAGTTACCTTATTTTCGACACTGCTGGTGTTGGAAGAACATACAAAGACAATTTCTACTGGGCAAGGGACGTAGCGACAGGAGACTATACCAGTAGATACACAAACTGCCTAACTTGTTTAGATAGTTGATCACAGACCACAGCGCAAGTGACTTAGATGCAAGGAGATAAATCATTTCTAAGTGACTATTTGAGTATTCTCTCTCTCTCTCTCTCTCTCTCTCTCTCTCTCTCTCCTCTCTCCTCTCTCTCTCTCTCTTGTGCACGAAATGAAAAGTTGTATGTATTCGATGTATTTAAAAAGTCTGCATGGCTGTGATCTTTTTGCAGGTGTGTGGCGCGCGCTGTGTGTGTTGTGTGTGTGTGTGTGTGTGTGTGTGTGTGTGTGTGTGTGTGTGTGGTGTGTGTGTGTGTGTGTGTGTGGTGGTGGGTGGGTGTGTGTGGGTGAGAGAGAGAGAGAGAAGACAGACAGAGCAGACAGACAGACAGACAGACAGAAGAAAGTGCACATGAATACCGTGTGTGGTGTGTGTGTCATGTGTTGTGTGTGTGTGTGTGTGTGTGTGTTGTGTGTCTGTCGTCTGTCTGTTTGTGCGTGCGGTGCGCCCGCATGTGTGTGTGTGTGTGTGTGTGTGTGTGTGTGTGTGTGTGTGTGTGTGTGTGGTGTGTGTGTGTGTGTGGTGTGTGTTTCACGCTATTCTGTCTAATGCATTTCATTCTATTCATTGGCGAGTTGTGGAGTGAAGTGGTGCACAATGGACGGTGATAAAACACTGCCCATGGCCTCACACCAGGCCAACACCATCTGGATTTTTCCCTTTTCTCTCAGAATGGCCCGAAGCAATCTCTTTGATGACTGCCTTACATGTAGCATCGTCATGTAGTCAATCCCTTTCGCTCTCTCTCTCTCTCTCTCTCTCTCTCTCTCTCTCTCTCTCTCTCTCTCTATCTGTATTTGTGTGTTTTGTGTGTGTGTTTGTGTGCATCTGTGTGTGTGTGTGTGTGTGTGAGTGAGTGTTTGTGTGTGTGTGTGTGTGTGTGTGTGTGTGTGTGTTGTCTGTCTGTCTGTCTGTATGTGTGTGTGCATGCGTGTGTGTGTGTGTGTGTGTGTGTGTGTGTGTGTGTGTGTGTGTATGTGCGTGTGTGTGTGTGTGTGTGTTGTGGTGTGTGTGTGTGTGTGTGTGTGTCTGCATGTCTGTGTGTGTGTCTGCATGTCTGTTTTTGTGTCTGTTTGTTTCTGTGTTTGTGTGATAGTGTGTGTGTGTGCGGGGGGGGGGGGGGGGGGGGGGGGTCAAGGGGGGGGGTAGTGTGTGTATGTGCATTTGTGTTTGTGTTCATGTGTGTGTGTGTGTGTGTGTGTGTGTGTGTGTGTTTATGTGTGTGTGTGTGTGTGTGTGTGTGTTTACGTGTATGCACATTTAAGAGAAAGAATGAGAGAGAGGAGAGAGAGAGAGAGAGAGAGAGAGAGAGACAGAGTTCATGACCAGGCTGCGTGTAACACAGCCATTGAGACACAGCATTGGGTCATTTTCAGAGACAGTGTAAACATGTAGACAGTTCTGCCTGGGTGTGAGATACTGTGCCGTGTTTAATCTTTTTCTTGTGAGTCACGTCACAAAATGGGTGCTGCATGGATCAATATAAATTAGGAAGTTAAGAAGATATTACAACATGCATGCAAGACCCTCCTCCTCCTCCTCTCTCTCTCTCTCTCTCTCTCTCCCACACACACACACACACACACACACACACACACACACAGGTGTATTAATTCAAACACACATATGCATTCATTGAGAATTAAAGAGAGAGAGAGAGAGAGAGAGAGAGAGAGAGAGAGAGAGAAGAGAGAGAGAAAGTGAGAAAGAAAGACAGATACAGACAGAGAGAGACAGACAAACAGAGAGAGAGAGAGAGAAGAGAGAGAGAGAGAGCCTCCAGGATGGTGCGATATGTAAGGCAGTCATCAAAGTGATTGCTTTAGGCCATTCTGAGAGAAAAGGGGAAAAACCAGATGGTGTTGGCCTGATGTGAGGCCATGGGCAGTGTTTTATCACCGTCCATTGTGCACCACTTCACTCCACAACTCCCCAATGAATGGAATGAAAAGCATTAGACAGATGGCGTGAAGCATGCACATGGATCCAGCCAAACACACACACACACACACACACACACACACACACACACACACACACACACACACACATACACACTCACACACGCACACGCACGCATGCACGCACGCACGCACGCACAAACGCACACACACACGCGCACACGTGCACACACACACACACACACACACACACACACACACACACACATATGTGCACACAAACACTCTCACACATAAACGGACGCATGCGCGCGCAGCACGCATACACACACACACACACACACACACACACACACACACACACACACACACACATATTCTGTTTCATGGTTGTCACATATTCTCCCCTTCTTTGCTTGCTGGAGTCTTTCTGGGTCTATTTCATGTTGCTTCTATCATCAACGAAATGGTCGACGTTTCCATTGTCTTATTACAAACTACACTGTACCTGGAGGAATGTCAAATGGCAATAAAAGTCGACATTCTCTGTCACATACTTTAAGATGATGATATTGAATAATTGTCGAGATCTGGAGGTTGTTGTTTGTTTTTCTTTTCTTTTTTTTTTCGTAGCAGTTCAACTGCACGACTTCATCTGGTTCAGGAGACGGGAATTTCATCCAGGTCTTTGATCCACAGTCTACAGTTTCACACTTCTCTTTATATTGCAAGAACTTAAACTAGTTCTGTACAGGACAGGGCACTGGACGTTATCAACTGGAAGTTCAAACAGATCCAATGGGGGAAGCTTGGAACTGAAGCCAGGGTTCCCACGCTGCACCCCAGGAGACGTGATTACTCAGCATGTCTGCAAAGCAATGCAGGGAAGTCTTGTAGACCCACACCTTTCAGACTGTGTCCGAGTTTGACTATGGTTCCACTGTGGATAGAAATTTGTCCCTCGTGTGGACCTTTGGTTACTTCATCCCGCATTGTAAGAGTCCTGGATTCCTCACCTTTGCACTGGGTCCTGGTCGACAAAGTCTGTGAGAGACAGGTCAGTTTTATGCTAAGCTCGATTTCCATTCTCCAGTGTCATTCAGCATGGACTGGATCTCAAGGAATTGAGCGTTTTATACAGAGAGGGGTTGCGTAACGAGGGGGGGGGGGGGGGATTGGGATGGTCAAATCTACGTGCAGTGAAGTGACGGACACTTTTGGTGAAACGTATCTCCAGTCCACAAGATTCCCTTACATGAAGTCTCCCTTGGCAAGGACCGACCATCTCTTTAACCATCCCCCAGACAATTACTACACATACCTTGACAAAATTTCAAATAAAAAAAAATATTGTTAATGCAAAGGTATGTTTCATTCAGGACTATGAAAACGAAGAAAGAGCATTTACTTCTCAAACTGAGCGAAAATAGAGGGCCAGAAATGGACTCGTTCTTCGTTTTCAGTGTCCTAAATGCTGTTTGTCTTGCCTGAAGAAGACCAAAGAGGTCGAACCGTGTCGTGTTTGTCTTGTAATTGTTTGTCCCTTTTCTAGCCGAAAGATATTTATTTTCAATTTAAATATGTTTGAATTTCCGCCTGCAGTCAGCTCACTTTCACACAGACCTTGACTAGATCAGCCATAAATAGAAACCAAAGCTGAATATGGAATTGTGAACAGCATTGTGTGATGAGACTATAAACCGAGGTTCCGTGTGTGAACGCACGCATAATATCTTGCACACACTAAAATCCCATCACCAACTTTCGGAAGAGTAGGCCAGTTTGGCCGTTGGTATGGAGACACTTAACCCCCACATTACTGCACCCTGCGTAAGAAATGAAAAATGAAGAAATTTAAAGAACTGAGTGAACGATATTGAACGATATGACAGGATTACACGGAAACGACTGAATGAAGCGCCAGCTGGCACGTTCTTCAGTCGGCACTACCTCAGTAGGCAGCCCGTTGTGTAATGCGAGTGATTTTGATTGTAAAGCGCTCAGAGCTTGGTCTCTAGCCGAGATAGTCGCATATATAGAAAAGTATATATTATAAATTTTATGCAGTCCTCATGGCCTCTGCAATCAGTCTGGCTATACACATATGAGTTCAAGTGGAGTGTGACATTAGGTGCAGACTTCATTCAAAAAACCCAAGCATGCTAGAATATTTGTATTTACGGTTGTCAACATTCCTGAAAAGAGAGGAAGGAAGTGAATAAAAACAAACAAAACACACAAAATATATGATACAAAATCTGGACATGTCTATGGACGTCTTAATGTCATCTTTGAGTAGGTCCAATATATCTGTAACTCTGCACGATACTGAGTAATGGACTGAACCTGTGAGTCAAACAGCAGTGCCACGTGAGTACCATGGACTGGCTGGAGAGCTTCCCCTCCACTTGCTCTATATCAGAACAATGCCACCATCTGGGTATGTCTATCTCGTGACACCTGCTCTTGCACGTGGGATGGGGCACACAATTTCACACCTTGGTGTTAACTCTCAACAGGTTTTGAGATTTTTGCATTTTGCATGATTTTTTTGTAACATTCTGCGCATATTTCTAAAATAACATTTTTGTGATGAATGTGTCTATTTCGGGTTTTTAGGTGATACATTACTTCGATAACAAACATGTTGTTTTAAATACCATAATTCCGGGAAGAAAACCGTCGATCACCGGTGTAACCATCCATTTTAACTCCCCTCCACTTTTTAGCTCCCCGTGTGTGTGTGTGTGTGGTGTGTGTGTGTGTGTGTGTGTGTGTGTGTGTGTGTGTGTGTGTGTGTGGTGTGGTGTGTGGTGTGTCTTTTGGCAACCTGTGAAGTGACTGACCACGAAGGAGACGAAGGCATTATAGTACACAAGCTAGCCAGGCCTCCCGTGAATCACCCCCAGGGGTTATCATGACTGGAGTCAAAATGTTTCTTGGAGTGTCCTAAACACGAATCTATAATGTTGCCATCAAAAAGTTTGGGATGCACAGGAGTTACAGCCTTGGCGTAAGGGTGCCCTGTAACACACTCACTTGAGCCATTCAAATGTAACTTGAAATAGGTCCTGTAAATGAACAAGAAATCAGCTTTTGCTTATTAGTTTTATTACTTACTCATCAGTGTGCCTGGTGGTAACTTGATCAGTCTTTTCTCATTCATTGTTTGGGTACAGTAGTGGGTGACTTTTATGTACCGATATTTTCACTGCATCGGCGGCATGTCAACTGTTGTCCACAAAACCAAAAGGCCAAAATCAACTGTTCTGATGAATCATATTATACTACAATGCCTCTTGGTAGTTTCTGACTGTACCTGGAACCACATGAGTAATGCATAAAGTCACAGTTTTACATTTATGTCCCCTACCCCCAAAATTCAAGAATTCGCCAAAAGACACCAAACGACCACTTTGACAGCCTTTCAAACCCCTACATTATTTGGCTTTGATGGGAGATTATGTTCTTAATTGTCCAGAAAGGTTTTGTTGCTTACAAGTTTAATATTGCTGGTATTCTCGTGCAACAAAATGTAGTATTAACAGTCGTTCGACAAATATGTATAGCGCAACACAACATACATATTCAAGGTGTCAGGAAAGCACATTTCTTGGTCATTTTCAAAGGCATGGTTTGTCTGTATTCTCTCTTCATCAACAGTCAATGAAGCATCAGAAATTTCTCTTTCAAGCTTCATCAGAATCTTCAGAACTGGAGTCCAGTGAATCGTCCAGGCCGTTTTGTAAGATGCACTTTCCACCTTCTTCATCTTCATCATCCGCGTCACTGACATCATTCAGGTAATCACTGACAGGCTGAGATAGAGTCACCTCTTCTTCCTCCTCTGTCCACAGAGGCTCCAGCACCCCATTGTTCATTTTCCATCCATGGCCTTCTGTGGGACTGGGAATGTCTGGCACAGGCTGGTCTCCAAGTTTGCAGATGGCAACCTGATAATTGCAGCGGTGAACGTGTTGGTTCAAGCTGCGCCGGCATGGTGGCAAAGTAGCCAGGTCTACATTCTGACTGGCAGTGATGATCTCCTCGCCACATTTCTCTTTCAGCATGTGGTGTCTCAAGTCATCAACCTTGCTGAAGCGTGCCCTTCCATAGATGCAGCAAGTGAATGACTCCAGCTTGTCAACCATCTCTTCCTTCACTTCTCAGGTGTCCCCAAGCTGTGCCAGGTCTGCACGAATGCTGGTTTCTGCTGAAGAACTTTCACTGCCTTCACTTTGCCTTTGCCTTTAAAGGCACTAGTTGAGTCACAGGCACTGAAAGCATGCAGTGACAGAAGAGCGGAGCAGAATGGTTGAGTGAGTCCTCTGGCAAGGTCACTTGACATATCTGTCGCTTCTTGCTGCCTTTGCCTTATCAAAGAGCAGTGTCACACGATCCAGCTGAGAGGCAAAGTTCAACAGGATGAAAAACACATCTGTGTCAGGACTCTTCACACAAGTGTACTTGTATCCTTGCTCTTGTCCATACTTAGAGTACAGAATGACACGTGAGTCTGTCTCCTCTTGGTAGATGTCAAGGAATGTAGCTCCTCTTTGTCAGTCGTTTCACCATAAGTTGATGTCAGCTTGAATGCTTTCCCTTCACAGACAAGGACTGTGTTCCTTCCCTGGTGCTTTCGCAAAAGAGTCCTTGCTCCAAACAGTCAGTAGCAGTTGAGTGAACTGAACTTTGTTCCCATCGTTGGCCAGGAAGGCTTTCCAATCTGCAGGTCGCTTTGTGCTATCTCCTTTCAGGATGATCTTGACACCACACCCTCTTCTGTTTCGTTCCATCGACTTCACTGAATAGTCTTGGTACATATCTGTGCTGAACACAAAGCCAACAGATGGTGGCACCATGTCGTACAGCTTCTGGCAGATCTGGCAAAAGATTGGAGAGACTTGCTGCATAGCATGGAATGTTGCATTCCCATCGATGATCATTAAAGTTTCATGAACAGGCGGCAAGTGTGCATCCTCAGCCTCTTTTTTCAGGTAGTGAAATGCAGTGCTCTTGTCAGTCTTTGCCATATAACCATCTGCTGTCCGCAGGCTGTAAGGAACAGGGGTCAGCTGGTAGGTCATGAGCTCTTTCAGATCCATGTTCAGATCACCAGTCTGAGACTTGACCAGGAGCTGGAAGGCAACATTTCCTTGGTGCTTGTACTCAGTCACTTTGTTCTGAGTTGACTTCAGTGTGACTTTCCTCGACATGTCTGCCATAGTTTTCAGCTTGAGCTGCTTGATTGGCTGAAAGAAATGTTCTTTGACTTCTAGTCTCTCAGTGATGAAATTTTCTTTCTGACTTCGCCTGCTGTCTCTGCACGTAGGACACCCTTTTCAGTATCACCAGGGACTGTGGCACCCGATGACAGCATGATCAGCTTCTCCTTTTCATATACCTCAAATGGGTTAGTGAAGTTTTCTGCTGCTGCAACTGCTATTGCCACGCTCTTTTCACTGCTGGTAACTTATGTTGGACGAAGGTCACGGTGCTGGGTGTCAGATCATAGTCTCTTGACATTTCTGCCATGTCGAATGTCACTTGCATGTATTTTGTTCTTTCGTGAGTTGTTCTCACCCACTTTTGGTAGGCTGGATAGTTTGATGCAATTCCTGTGAGACCAGCACCAGCTGCAGCTGCCCCACCCCTGCTCTTGGCATTGCGCAGGAAGATCTCTTCCATCGTCTTGTCCACAGTACATCGATTCCCAGGGATGAACGATCTTGCCACACTTAATGCCCCATGCTTCAGCAGCTCTGTAGCACCTGGGTGTGAGACTTCAATGTTGGCAATGAAGAGCCCAAACACTTTGAGATACTTCGCATAGTTTCCAAAGCTGAAGAACAGATCAGGCATCACCAGTAGGCACTGGGCATACAGCTCAAAGTCATTCACTTCACAGCATACAAGAGAGACAGCACAAGCCAGATATGATCCATGTACGTCAGCCAGAACTGGGGACTTTTTCCATGCTTCCCTCGTCTCACCTCTTCTCTGTACTGTTCATAGTCTCTGAAGAAGTCGTCCACAGTGTTGTCTTCAAGCAGTGCCTGACAGAGTCATGCACTGAGGATACTGTTGTTGCAACAAGCAGGGTTGTGGTTTCTTCAGACAGGACAGGAAAGTCACTGTCAGTTCCTGCCATGCTCAGGTACTTTGCCAACATCACACGTTCCAGACATTAAAGCATTGTCTTGTGGCAGTGCAAAGCACGGTCATTATGTTTCCCTGTCTCGATGCCTTTAAGGAACCTGAGCTGATGATCTCTGCTTTTACAAGAATGTCAGACAGACCACTTCCATTCATTTTCTTGCCTATCATTTTGAGATATGCAGAAATGAGGTGAAGGGTGCCAATGGGAATGATGTGTTTTTCGTACCTCTGAGGCTGGCTCCAGACAAGGGGATAGGCCTTCATGCATGCACCCACATCAAAGGTGGTAATCACGTATTCTTGTCCCACTTCCTGTGTAACACACTCTGCCTGCCTGAGGTACTCTATGATGGTTTTGTACTCAGTGATGGGATTGAAGATAACTGGGTAATAGTCTGTTGTTTTCTTTTCAGGCTTTTCTCCAGTCAATGAAATATAGCCAGCCCAACCAGGGATCTCTTGTTCGGCGAAACTGCTGCGCAGACGTTCACACATGGTATCATACAGTAATACACTCATGCTTCTTCACTTTCAGCACAGCTTGAAGCACGATTCACTTTGTCAAGGTGGAGGGAAGGGAAGGGAAAAGGGGATTAGGAAGTGGAGGGGGGAATCTTACAAAACGGCCCGGACGATTCACTGGACTCCAGTTCTGAAGATTCTGATGAAGCTTGAAAGTGAAATTTCTGATGCTTCATTGACTGTTGATGAAGAGAGAATACAGACAAATCATGCCTTTGAAAATGACCAAGAAATGTGCTTTCCTGACACCTTGAATATGTATGTTGTGTTGCGCTATACATATTTGTCGAACGACTGTTAATGCTACATTTTGTTGCACGAGAATACCAGCAATATTAAACTTGTAAGCAACAAAACCTTTCTGGACAATTAAGAACATAAACTCCCATCAAAGCCAAACAATGTAGGGGTTTGAAAGGCTGTCAAAGTGGTCGTTTGGTGTCTTTGGCGAATTCTTGAATTTTGGGGTAGAGGACATAAATGTAAAACTGTGACTTTATGCATGACTCATGTGGTTCCAGGTACAGTCAGAAACTACCAAGAGGCATTGTAGTATAATATGATTCATCAGAACAGTTGATTTTGGCCTTTTGGTTTTGTGGACAACAGTTGACATGCCGCCGATGCAGTGAAAATATTGGTACATAAAAGTCACCCACTACTGTACCCAAACAATGAATGAGAAAAGACTGATCAAGTTACCACCAGGCACACTGATGAGTAAGTAATAAAACTAATATAAGCAAAAGCTGATTTCTTGTTCATTTACATGACCTATTTCAAGTTACATTTGAATGGCCAAGTGAGTGTGTTGGAGGGTACCCTTACGCCAAGGGCTGTAACTCCTGTGCATCCCAACTTTTTGATGGAAACATTATAGATTCGTGTTAGGACACTCCAAGAAACATTTTGACACCAGTCATGATAACCCCTGGGGGGGGGGTGCAAGGGAGGTGTAGCTGGCTTGTGGCCTATTAAGAAGAAAGAAATTGAAAACAAAGACATAACAGCGACTGGCGAGGCAAATCACTCTCACGCTAAAGAAAATGAAACCGACATCAACTCCATCGCAGAGACTGACATGGCAGCAGAAAATGACAGTTCAGTGACTGCAGCCGACCAGTCAGGGACAGTAGAACTGTGACGAAGTCTGCTGGCTATGAACGATCAATTGGGGACACATAGAAAAGACAAAAAGTAGCTCATCTTATCTGCGTCCTGTTAGAAACTTCCCTCCTGTCTTCCATTCCCACACACATCCACAGCCCCTGCCTCATTCCTGCCTGCCCCCTTATCTACTGGTGGTGATAGTGAAACCCTAGGAGAGAACGCATCTCCGCAATGTTACAAATCAGTTACCACATCTGAGGCATCATACTCTCAATGTGAAAATCCTACTCCCTCTACCCCCGCCGCTCCCCAGTGAAAGCCCCCAACCTCAATCTTCTCGTCTACATCATACTCCCTATGTATCAAATCCTAGTCCTTCTACTACCCTTCCTCAGTGAAAGACCCACCTCCAAATGTCCATCTACATCATACATCCTATCTGCTAAATCCTGCTCCTTCTACTCCCCCTCCCAAGTGAAAGACCCCCCCCCCGTCCCCTCCCCCCTCCATGCCCTGTATACCTTCCCTCTAAGGTGTTCACTGCTTCATGTCGGTACTGCTACAGAACGACTCCAGCCTCAGGGCTATGTACAACTCTCAGGCAGTTGCTAATGTAGAAGACAGTCCTGTGCCTGACACAGTAGCTGAAAGGCAGTCACTAGCCTGCTCTTGTCGGCAGGCATCGTTTCACACCCGATCTGTCAAGTGTTCTGATTTATGGGTGAAAGAAATGACTGGAATTATTTCCAAAGAATAGTGGCGAGCTTTCACTGCCCAGAGCGAATGTGTCATCCTCAAAAAAGTATATCTACAATCCTCGTCCATCATTCCTTGGAAATAGCGGAATCCACTCCACACAATCATCCACCTAAGCAACGACCACCTACACCAGGCCTGTCCAGCTTTGGGTGTTCAGTGCATTGACTGCTGGCCTGTCTTCACCACACAGAGGGTGCCCAAGACTGCCCATCTGTCGCAGCACCAGTCATGCGTGTATGTGTGGATGGGGGGGGGGGGGGGGGGGTCACAGTATTATAATTACCTAAAAGGGACGAAAAGAAAAACATAGCATCAAAGAGGATTCCAATACCATCAACTACTGTAACAAGAAAAAGAAGACGACGAAGAAGAACGACCACAAAAAAACACATCGTATATTAAGGTTTGCAATCCATGCAACGAAAAATACAACACACACACACACACACACACACACACACACACACACACACACACACACACACACACACACACACACGCGCGCGCGCGCGCGCGCGCTCGATATCAATTAAGACTGCGGAAAATCACACGCCTTTGTAGCACATAGAGAGCGCGCGCGCGCGCGCGCGCGCTGCGCGTGTGTGTGTGTGTGTGTGTGTGTGTGTGTTTCTTCAAATGGCATACATACTAAACCAATATCCACTAACATTCGATTTCGAGGGGAACATATCGAACTAAGCAACTCTACCAAACCACGGTAGATGAATGGCATAGTAGTACTAGACGAGCTCACGTTCCATCTGAACAACACTGGGGCGGGAAGGACACTTTACCCAGGACACACTGATGTGTTACTGACAAGCGGGGACACTGTACCAAGGACACACTTTGTTACAGACTTTGTTAAACACTGAAGAACAGCAAAATGCAGAGATTCATAGCACCGCCATTGTAGACTGTCAACATCTGCTGTAAAGAGAACCAATGTATTTCATGACAGTCAGATATTAAATTGCTTTCCGTCTGTAAGTAAATGAAAAATAAGAGCACAAACAAAGGCAGGTCAACCCGAGGTGTATGTGTCATACAAAATCAGCACCAATGCTGTGAGATACGTGCACAATGTGGAACATTTGGAACATGTTTGTGATCAGAGGTAAAGGTGTTGAACTGTAGACTAATCACAAGAATGGAGACCTTCCTTAGAATGAGACCAGTTCGATTCGTTCAACATACTCCTCCTGTTTAATGCTGAAGGCTACTGACATCAAGTTATGGATAACCCTCCCTTTCACTGTCCCCAAAACGTCTTGCATCCCCCACTCTCTTTCATCGAAAGTGAACTGAAATAGGAAAGCCGCATCTCTCTCTCTCTCTCTCTCTCTCTCTCTCTCTCTCTCTCTCTCTCTCTCTCTCTCTCTCTTTTTTTTAAACGTGAAAAATGGATTTACGATTTCATCTAGCTTTGACTGTAATCTGTCTTGGTGCACAGAGCTAAAACTAACGACATCTTGATGAGCTAATACACGAAAGACGTCATCGATCTGATCAATTTTGCCTGTCTGTGTGATCAATGTATGCCCAGTATGGACTGATTCTGTCTGTCTGTGCGATACATGTCAGCCCAGTTTGGACTGTCTCTGTCTGTGTGATCCATATCAGCCCAATAGCAATGCTGAATTGTGATAAAGAGCTGACCACGGGCCCACAGGTGTGCTGAAATATGACGTCAACACATCTATTACTGTCTGACTGTCACACACTGAATGAAACCTGTTGCACTGGAAATGAAAACCCCAGGGGGGCAACCAAAGGTCAGTACATACTTATCCAACAAATAACTCTAAATATTAGACTTGAATAATTTCCTAATCCAGTGAACAGAATCGCAGACAAGAATGAGAAGGGAAACAATAGATAGAGCAATGAAGACATGGAATCCAGAGGAAGGATGAGTCTGGAGGAAACACACACACACACACACACACACACACATATACAAACATATAATAATAATATAATTGTTCAAACAACCAGTCACTAAGAACGTCCCAGCACACTGTCCCACACCACAGATCTACATCGTCATCCAAGCTCACCTGTGCCAGCAGGATATACAACTTACGGAAAAAAGGTCCACAAATATATCAAAACATCCAGACGTATATTAGATGCTTTCTTCTGTATCTTGAAAAGACATGCAAAACCATTAAACAAAATCGGATGGCTAGTGTATATACGAAAAATCAAAAAACTTCACTTAAGCCAGACTGGTGTGTCCTACTCATAAACTAACGACGGGTAGCGACGCCCTCCCCACTATTGGCGTGTGCACTATTGCCTCAACATGACTCCCACTGACTATGAACAGATATGTGGGAACACGCTTTTGATCCCCAGTGCGGGGTTGTGGTTGTTGTGGTCCCTCTAGGATCTTCAGTTTGCCTTCCCGATCAGCAGAGGTGCCCCTGCCCATCACGGGAGACAGCAGTAGTGCCGCTACACGGGCTGATGAGGGAGCGGTCCACTGGTCCATGGAGCGTGGAAATCAGAGGAGGATCTTCCTGCTACGGTGTTTCTTCAGTACAGTAAAAGATTCATACCTATGCGGACATCAGTTAAGTAACTATTGAGGACAGTGTGACTGTGGTGTGAGGCAGTGTAGTGGGGATGGTTCCGCCTCATTTAGGCGCACCCTGTCAGAGGGCAGCAGACTGTCTGTTGTTGTTTTGTTGTTGTTGTTATTGTTGTTGTTGTTGAGGTTCGCCTTTTTTTTTTTTGAAAGAATAGCTGTTTATATTAAGAACAATGCCCTGTTTGTGTGTTAGACGTGTTTTTGACTTTATAATTTCCTCTTTTGGGAGGATCATTAATAGTGGGCTAGGCATTTCGGACTTAGCGGGTAGCCCTGTGGTACTCCATTTTTATTACCAGTTTTTTTTTTTCCCAGTATGATAGTTAGCTCTGCATAAGGATGATTTCCTCTTCTATACCCCTCTTTTCTCCATACACTCTGCCTATTCTCCCTCCTCTGTGATAGGCCCCGAATCCCAACAGTAATGTGTGTGTGTGTGTGTGTGTGTGTGTGTGTGTGTGTGTGTGTGTGTGTGTGCGTGCGTGCGTGTGTGTGTGTGTGTGTGTGTGTGTGTGTGTGTGTCCATGAGAGAATAAAGTGTTGTTTATGTATTGTACTCTTGGCTTTTGTGCTGAGTGGTGAGTGTGCGACCTGAATCCTGACTCTGTGGTCCCCCCCCCCCCCTTATTGAACCCGGCAATTTATCTACCTATTTGTCTATCTATCTATCTATCTCTACATCTGTCTATCTATCTAGTATATCACTGTTTTCAACCTGCCACGGGGCAGTCGTCAATGCCTCTTGGAGCCAGACATTTTCAAAGTGGCATTAAGGTTTATAGCCTGTGTGCCTTTTCAGAATCAAGGCAATTGTTTTGTCAAGGGTAAAAGACCCTGTCAGGGGAATGAGGCAGGAACAGGCAAAGAGCAAAGAGGCACAACACTCAACTACTCACTATCTCCAGACTACTCCAGGAAGTACGGAACAAATAATATTTATTAGATTTTAAATATAGAAATTTACACAAATATATCAAACACCCCAATCACTCACACATACACTCCATTTATGAGATGGGGCCACCTATCAAAGAAGAGGGAGGAAAGACAGGAAAAAAAAAACAACAAAAAAAAAAACAAAGAAGAGTATAGATCCTATCAGGAGCTAACTATCGCTAAGGGACAAAATAACCCGATAGAGAGGAGCTCAAAAAAAAAAAAAAAAAAAACCACCACCCGGATCTCACTGCCACCCAACCTATCACCATCTAAAGCTACCCCCAACAAATTGAAGAGGAAAAGGAGAAACAAACTAATACAACCAACAGGGCATAATATACATTATATCACACTAGCGCACGCACACAAATCCACAGCCCATACACCACACACACTTGCCACATAACTAATTTGTTGGAGACTGTCCCAAGAGTGTTCCATGGATTAGATCTCCGGAGCAAGACTGGCTGTTCTCCTCACTGGCGTCTAGAAGACTCATTCCTGCACCGGACTCCTCCAGCACCCCTCAAGCTCGGCTCCGGTATCCTCCTCTCTGGGACCATCCTCCAGGTCGCCCAACGTCATACACGCAAGAAGAAGAAACAGAAATCGCCCTGCGGCGGATGTCAGTCCCTTGCAGCATAATCATGATGATTGTAGATTATGTGTGTGAATGCAGGGCATGTGTGGACCGTGTACGTACAATTTAAACAATTTAAAGAATTCAAAGAAGAATACACTTTTACAATCACTGTTTTGTTTTGGTTTCACCTGTTCCTGAATCATTGCTGTTTTCCTGTTTTCCTTATTTTCCTTTAATATAATTCTCCATTTTGTCTCATTCATATTACAAATTACAATACAATAAACTCTTGGAAGTTCACATTACATTTTAAATTAATACCAAATGAAATCCCATAAAACTCACTCATTCTTCCATATTATCTATAAAATGCTTACATAAAAAAAATAATTAAAAAAAAAAAAAAAAAAACGACAGAGACAAACAAACAAGACAAGGAGCGGAACCTATGGCGGGAGCGCCACATCGGAAATCTCCGCCAGTCGACTGAATGTTAATCGGCGGCAACTCGTTCCGTTCCAGACCCGACTTGATGTTTTAAAAAACAAAATAATAATTTGCTTCAAACCTTGAATTATCGCTTCTGGAATATCCCGACTCCAACATTTATCCAAATATGACCGACTCCAATATAGAACTAGATACATATGTCGAGCCTACAAGTAGCTCCCCAAACAGAGCCATTGCTTAGCATCCAACTTAAAATAAATGACCTCAATGTCACTTAAATATGTACTGACCGAATAAATGCCCACCCCATCTTGGCGTACAAACTCTCAAACCCAATTAAAATACAACACACCATATTTATACATATATATTTACCAGAACGGTGGGTGAAGACAGAAGAGAACTACTGGAAAGCTTCACTCAACGAAGAGCCCAAAGCCCCACCAGTACATGCGCCACCTCCAACGAAGGAAGTAAAAGTCTGGAACGACTTTGAAGAATGTTGTCGGTAACCCAAGGATTGAGATCCCTCCAAAAGTCAGTGGACTGCCTTCTGCCCAGCGAAGGGTTCCGGCCCGGTTCCGCTACCCTCCACGACGAAGTGGAAAAATAAATATGGCTACCAACAGAGGACGTGGCCTCTTACCAGAAAAGCAAAAGCCAAAAGAATGAGAGCCGAACACTGGCATAGCGCAGGTTCCCCCCTCCATCCCACATAAACACCTACTCACATTCAACACACGCTAAGCATAAACAACACACTTTACGCACAGAACACGTGCAAGACATATTCCTGCACCGTTATTAAAATGACAGCACACACACCCTTCATCCTGGTCTCCCTCTTCCCTCTCACACTATTCCTGTGTGAGGGTTTACTGAGGGGATGCATGATCCGCACGGGCGGTGCACAAACTGAATGTGACAGAGGAGCTACCCCCCTCTCCTCTGCACTCCACATACTAAGTATAAGCCGCTGTCAACCTCTGTGACGAACAGCCCATTAAAACTCAATGTATAAATTCAAACACTGGTCCGCCCGTGACATGTTTATTTGGGAACTGCCAGGATAATGAAGCGACTGGCAAAGGCTCATCAGCTGACTGATTGACTACATGTCCTTCAATATCACACTAATGATCATGTCCCAAATCTCTCAGCTGTATGAAAGGTATACATGGTGATATGCCTCTTGCCCCTGTGTTGTGACACCTTTAAGCTGTAGTAGTATCCCAGGGAATTACAGGCCAGTTACGTATAACTAGGGCAGGAACGTAATATTTTCAAAATTATCTAGAAGAGATTATAAGTCCACCCTCTGTTTTCAAAGCTTTCACTACCATCACCACCACCAACATCATCACCATCATCATCCACAAACCCTTCAGAATTTAGTTGCAACAGTTACAACAGACATTTTTTTTTTTCACGGAGAAACTTCGGTGAAGAGGCGGTGGACGCACAATGCTGGTAAGATAAGCAAACAAAAGCAGATCCTTGGCTTATATTTGATTGAATTCTAACACTCTCATCAGAAACCTTTTGTCGTGTTTTGAGCGAATCAAGTTCCACCTTCGTCATTTGAACCGATACTCGACCTCCAGAAAGTACAAGTTACCTTCGGGTCAAATGATCATGGAGGCTAGACTTTTGAACGACGTCATTGGTTTTTAGAGACACCCCCCCCCCCCCCCACTTCGGAAGTTAGAATAGTCTGGTATGACTGGGGAAAAAGATCTGTCGCTCACCTTTCCACCAGGTTAACATGAATGTT
>JAMYXO010000989.1:0-12500 GCA_033310375.1 Conus canariensis
CCCCCCCCCCCCCCCCCCCCCCCCCCCCCCCCCCCCCCCCCCCCCCCCCCCCCCCCCCCCCCCCCACCCCCCCCCCCCCCCCCCCCCCCCCCCCCCCCCCCCCCCCCCCCCCCCCCCCCCCCCCCCCCCCCCCCCCCCCCCCCCCCCCCCCCCCCCCCCCCCCCCCCCCCCCCCCCCCCCCCCCCCCCCCCCCCCCCCCCCCCCCCCCCCCCCCCCCCCCCCCCCCCCCCCCCCCCCCCCCCCCCCCCCCCCCCCCCCCCCCCCCCCCCCCCCCCCCCCCCCCCCCCCCCCCCCCCCCCCCCCCCCCCCCCCCCCCCCCCCCCCCCCCCCCCCCCCCCCCCCCCCCCCCCCCCCCCCCCCCCCCCCCCCCCCCCCCCCCCCCCCCCCCCCCCCCCCCCCCCCCCCCCCCCCCCCCCCCCCCCCCCCCCCCCCCCCCCCCCCCCCCCCCCCCCCCCCCCCCCCCCCCCCCCCCCCCCCCCCCCCCCCCCCCCCCCCCCCCCCCCCCCCCCCCCCCCCCCCCCCCCCCCCCCCCCCCCCCCCCCCCCCCCCCCCCCCCCCCCCCCCCCCCCCCCCCCCCCCCCCCCCCCCCCCCCCCCCCCCCCCCCCCCCCCCCCCCCCCCCCCCCCCCCCCCCCCCCCCCCCCCCCCCCCCCCCCCCCCCCCCCCCCCCCCCCCCCCCCCCCCCCCCCCCCCCCCCCCCCCCCCCCCCCCCCCCCCCCCCCCCCCCCCCCCCCCCCCCCCCCCCCCCCCCCCCCCCCCCCCCCCCCCCCCCCCCCCCCCCCCCCCCCCCCCCCCCCCCCCCCCCCCCCCCCCCCCCCCCCCCCCCCCCCCCCCCCCCCCCCCCCCCCCCCCCCCCCCCCCCCCCCCCCCCCCCCCCCCCCCCCCCCCCCCCCCCCCCCCCCCCCCCCCCCCCCCCCCCCCCCCCCCCCCCCCCCCCCCCCCCCCCCCCCCCCCCCCCCCCCCCCCCCCCCCCCCCCCCCCCCCCCCCCCCCCCCCCCCCCCCCCCCCCCCCCCCCCCCCCCCCCCCCCCCCCCCCCCCCCCCCCCCCCCCCCCCCCCCCCCCCCCCCCCCCCCCCCCCCCCCCCCCCCCCCCCCCCCCCCCCCCCCCCCCCCCCCCCCCCCCCCCCCCCCCCCCCCCCCCCCCCCCCCCCCCCCCCCCCCCCCCCCCCCCCCCCCCCCCCCCCCCCCCCCCCCCCCCCCCCCCCCCCCCCCCCCCCCCCCCCCCCCCCCCCCCCCCCCCCCCCCCCCCCCCCCCCCCCCCCCCCCCCCCCCCCCCCCCCCCCCCCCCCCCCCCCCCCCCCCCCCCCCCCCCCCCCCCCCCCCCCCCCCCCCCCCCCCCCCCCCCCCCCCCCCCCCCCCCCCCCCCCCCCCCCCCCCCCCCCCCCCCCCCCCCCCCCCCCCCCCCCCCCCCCCCCCCCCCCCCCCCCCCCCCCCCCCCCCCCCCCCCCCCCCCCCCCCCCCCCCCCCCCCCCCCCCCCCCCCCCCCCCCCCCCCCCCCCCCCCCCCCCCCCCCCCCCCCCCCCCCCCCCCCCCCCCCCCCCCCCCCCCCCCCCCCCCCCCCCCCCCCCCCCCCCCCCCCCCCCCCCCCCCCCCCCCCCCCCCCCCCCCCCCCCCCCCCCCCCCCCCCCCCCCCCCCCCCCCCCCCCCCCCCCCCCCCCCCCCCCCCCCCCCCCCCCCCCCCCCCCCCCCCCCCCCCCCCCCCCCCCCCCCCCCCCCCCCCCCCCCCCCCCCCCCCCCCCCCCCCCCCCCCCCCCCCCCCCCCCCCCCCCCCCCCCCCCCCCCCCCCCCCCCCCCCCCCCCCCCCCCCCCCCCCCCCCCCCCCCCCCCCCCCCCCCCCCCCCCCCCCCCCCCCCCCCCCCCCCCCCCCCCCCCCCCCCCCCCCCCCCCCCCCCCCCCCCCCCCCCCCCCCCCCCCCCCCCCCCCCCCCCCCCCCCCCCCCCCCCCCCCCCCCCCCCCCCCCCCCCCCCCCCCCCCCCCCCCCCCCCCCCCCCCCCCCCCCCCCCCCCCCCCCCCCCCCCCCCCCCCCCCCCCCCCCCCCCCCCCCCCCCCCCCCCCCCCCCCCCCCCCCCCCCCCCCCCCCCCCCCCCCCCCCCCCCCCCCCCCCCCCCCCCCCCCCCCCCCCCCCCCCCCCCCCCCCCCCCCCCCCCCCCCCCCCCCCCCCCCCCCCCCCCCCCCCCCCCCCCCCCCCCCCCCCCCCCCCCCCCCCCCCCCCCCCCCCCCCCCCCCCCCCCCCCCCCCCCCCCCCCCCCCCCCCCCCCCCCCCCCCCCCCCCCCCCCCCCCCCCCCCCCCCCCCCCCCCCCCCCCCCCCCCCCCCCCCCCCCCCCCCCCCCCCCCCCCCCCCCCCCCCCCCCCCCCCCCCCCCCCCCCCCCCCCCCCCCCCCCCCCCCCCCCCCCCCCCCCCCCCCCCCCCCCCCCCCCCCCCCCCCCCCCCCCCCCCCCCCCCCCCCCCCCCCCCCCCCCCCCCCCCCCCCCCCCCCCCCCCCCCCCCCCCCCCCCCCCCCCCCCCCCCCCCCCCCCCCCCCCCCCCCCCCCCCCCCCCCCCCCCCCCCCCCCCCCCCCCCCCCCCCCCCCCCCCCCCCCCCCCCCCCCCCCCCCCCCCCCCCCCCCCCCCCCCCCCCCCCCCCCCCCCCCCCCCCCCCCCCCCCCCCCCCCCCCCCCCCCCCCCCCCCCCCCCCCCCCCCCCCCCCCCCCCCCCCCCCCCCCCCCCCCCCCCCCCCCCCCCCCCCCCCCCCCCCCCCCCCCCCCCCCCCCCCCCCCCCCCCCCCCCCCCCCCCCCCCCCCCCCCCCCCCCCCCCCCCCCCCCCCCCCCCCCCCCCCCCCCCCCCCCCCCCCCCCCCCCCCCCCCCCCCCCCCCCCCCCCCCCCCCCCCCCCCCCCCCCCCCCCCCCCCCCCCCCCCCCCCCCCCCCCCCCCCCCCCCCCCCCCCCCCCCCCCCCCCCCCCCCCCCCCCCCCCCCCCCCCCCCCCCCCCCCCCCCCACCCCCCCCCCCCCCCCCCCCCCCCCCCCCCCCCCCCCCCCCCCCCCCCCCCCCCCCCCCCCCCCCCCCCCCCCCCCCCCCCCCCCCCCCCCCACCCCCCCCCCCCCCCCCCCCCCCCCCCCCCCCCCCCCCCCCCCCCCCCCCCCCCCCCCCCCCCCCCCCCCCCCCCCCCCCCCCCCCCCCCCCCCCCCCCCCCCCCCCCCCCCCCCCCCCCCCCCCCCCCCCCCCCCCCCCCCCCCCCCCCCCCCCCCCCCCCCCCCCCCCCCCCCCCCCCCCCCCCCCCCCCCCCCCCCCCCCCCCCACCCCCCCCCCCCCCCCCCCCCCCCCCCCCCCCCCCCCCCCCCCCCCCCCCCCCCCCCCCCCCCCCCCCCCCCCCCCCCCCCCCCCCCCCCCCCCCCCCCCCCCCCCCCCCCCCCCCCCCCCCCCCCCCCCCCCCCCCCCCCCCCCCCCCCCCCCCCCCCCCCCCCCCCCCCCCCCCCCCCCCCCCCCCCCCCCCCCCCCCCCCCCCCCCCCCCCCCCCCCCCCCCCCCCCCCCCCCCCCCCCCCCCCCCCCCCCCCCCCCCCCCCCCCCCCCCCCCCCCCCCCCCCCCCCCCCCCCCCCCCCCACCCCCCCCCCCCCCCCCCCCCCCCCCCCCCCCCCCCCCCCCCCCCCCCCCCCCCCCCCCCCCCCCCCCCCCCCCCCCCCCCCCCCCCCCCCCCCACCCCCCCCCCCCCCCCCCCCCCCCCCCCCCCCCCCCCCCCCCCCCCCCCCCCCCCCCCCCACCCCCCCCCCCCCCCCCCCCCCCCCCCCCCCCACCCCCCCCCCCCCCCCCCCCCCCCCCCCCCCCCCCCCCCCCCCCCCCCCCCCACCCCCCCCCCCCCCCCCCCCCCCCCCCCCCCCCCCCCCCCCCCCCCCCCCCCCCCCCCCCCCCCCCCCCCCCCCCCCCCCCCCCCCCCCCCCCCCCCCCCCCCCCCCCCCCCCCCCCCCACCCCCCCCCCCCCCCCCCCCCCCCCCCCCCCCCCCCCCCCCCCCCCCCCCCCCCCCCCCCCCCCCCCCCCCCCCCCCCCCCCCCCCCCCCCCCCCCCCCCCCCCCCCCCCCCCACCCCCCCCCCCCCCCCCCCCCCCCCCCCCCCCCCCCCCCCCCCCCCCCCCCCCCACCCCCCCCCCCCCCACCCCCCCCCCCCCCCACCCCCCCCCCCCCCCCCCCCCCCCCCCCCCACCCCCCCCCCCCCCCCCCCCCCCCCCCCCCCCCCCCCCCCCCCCCCCCCCCCCCCCCCCCCCCCCCCCCCACCCCCCCCCCCCCCCCCCCCCCCCCCCCCCCCCCCCCCCCCCCCCCCCCCCCCCCCCCCACCCCCCCCCCCCCCCCCCCCCCCCCCCACCCCCCCCCCCCCCCCCCCCCCCCCCCCCCCCCCCCCCCCCCCCCCCCCCCCCCCCCCCCCCCCCCCCCCCCCCCCCCCCCCCCCCCCCCCCCCCCCCCCCCCCCCCCCCCCCCCCCCCCCCCCCCCCCCCCCCCCCCCCCCCCCCCCCCCCCCCCCCCCCCCCACCCCCCCCCCCCCCCCCCCCCCCCCCCCCCCCCCCCCCCCCCCCACCCCCCCCCCCCCCCCCCCCCCCCCCCCCCACCCCCCCCCCCCCCCCCCCCCCCCCCCCCCCCCCCCCCCCCCCCCCCCCCCCCCCCCCCCCCCCCCCCCCCCCCCCCCCCCCCCCCCCCCCCCCCCCCCCCCCCCCCCCCCCCCCCCCCCCCCCCCCCCCCCCCCCCCCACCACCCCCCCACCCCCCCCCCCCCCCCCCCCCACCCCCCCCCCCCCCCCCCCCCCCCCCCCCACCCCCCCCCCCCCCCCCCCCCCCCCCCCCCCCCCCCCCCCCCCCCCCCCCCCCCCCCCCCCCCCCCCCCCCCCCCCCCCCCCCCCCCCCCCCCCCCCCCCCCCCCCCCCCCCCCCCCCCCCCCCCCCCCCCCCCCCCCCCCCCCCCCCCCCCCCCCCCCCCCCCCCCCCCCCCCCCCCCCCCCCCCCCCCCCCCCCCCCCCCCCCCCCCCCCCCCCCCCCCCCCCCCCCCCCCCCCCCCCCCCCCCCCCCCCCCCCCCCCCCCCCCCCCCCCCCCCCCCCCCCCCCCCCCCCCCCCCCCCCCCCCCCCCCCCCCCCCCCCCCCCCCCCCCCCCCCCCCCCCCCCCCCCCCCCCCCCCCCCCCCCCCCCCCCCCCCCCCCCCCCCCCCCCCCCCCCCCCCCCCCCCCCCCCCCCCCCCCCCCCCCCCCCCCCCCCCCCCCCCCCCCCCCCCCCCCCCCCCCCCCCCCCCCCCCCCCCCCCCCCCCCCCCCCCCCCCCCCCCCCCCCCCCCCCCCCCCCCCCCCCCCCCCCCCCCCCCCCCCCCCCCCCCCCCCCCCCCCCCCCCCCCCCCCCCCCCCCCCCCCCCCCCCCCCCCCCCCCCCCCCCCCCCCCCCCCCCCCCCCCCCCCCCCCCCCCCCCCCCCCCCCCCCCCCCCCCCCCCCCCCCACCCCCCCCCCCCCCCCCCCCCCCCCCCCCCCCCCCCCCCCCCCCCCCCCCCCCCCCCCCCCCCCCCCCCCCCCCCCCCCCCCCCCCCCCCCCCCCCCCCCCCCCCCCCCCCCCCCCCCCCCCCACCCCCCCCCCCCCCCCCCCCCCCCCCCCCCCCCCCCCCCCCCCCCCCCCCCCCCCCCCCCCCCCCCCCCCCCCCCCCCCCCCCCCCCCCCCCCCCCCCCCCCCCCCCCCCCCCCCCCCCCCCCCCCCCCCCCCCCCCCCCCCCCCCCCCCCCCCCCCCCCCCCCCCCCCCCCCCCCCCCCCCCCCCCCCCCCCCCCCCCCCCCCCCCCCCCCCCCCCCCCCCCCCCCCCCCCCCCCCCCCCCCCCCCCCCCCCCCCCCCCCCCCCCCCCCCCCCCCCCCCCCCCCCCCCCCCCCCCCCCCCCCCCCCCCCCCCCCCCCCCCACCCCCCCCCCCCCCCCCCCCCCCCCCCCCCCCCCCCCCCCCCCCCCCCCCCCCCCCCCCCCCCCCCCCCCCCCCCCCCCCCCCCCCCCCCCCCCCCCCCCCCCCCCCCCCCCCCCCCCCCCCCCCCCCCCCCCCCCCCCCCCCCCCCCCCCCCCCCCCCCCCCCCCCCCCCACCCCCCCCCCCCCCCCCCCCCCCCCCCCCCCCCCCCCCCCCCCCCCCCCCCCCCCCCCCCCCCCCCCCCCCCCCCCCCCCCCCCCCCCCCCCCCCCCCCCCCCCCCCCCCCCCCCCCCCCCCCCCCCCCCCCCCCCCCCCCCCCCCCCCCCCCCCCCCCCCCCCCCCCCCCCCCCCCCCCCCCCCCCCCCCCCCCCCCCCCCCCCCCCCCCCCCCCCCCCCCCCCCCCCCCCCCCCCCCCCCCCCCCCCCCCCCCCCCCCCCCCCCCCCCCCCCCCCCCCCCCCCCCCCCCCCCCCCCCCCCCCCCCCCCCCCCCCCCCCCCCCCCCCCCCCCCCCCCCCCCCCCCCCCCCCCCCCCCCCCCCCCCCCCCCCCCCCCCCCCCCCCCCCCCCCCCCCCCCCCCCCCCCCCCCCCCCCCCCCCCCCCCCCCCCCCCCCCCCCCCCCCCCCCCCCCCCCCCCCCCCCCCCCCCCCCCCCCCCCCCCCCCCCCACCCCCCCCCCCCCCCCCCCCCCCCCCCCCCCCCCCCCCCCCCCCCCCCCCCCCCCCCCCCCCCCCCCCCCCCCCCCCCCCCCCCCCCCCCCCCCCCCCCCCCCCCCCCCCCCCCCCCCCCCCCCCCCCCCCCCCCCCCCCCCCCCCCCCCCCCCCCCCCCCCCCCCCCCCCCCCCCCCCCCCCCCCCCCCCCCCCCCCCCCCCCCCCCCCCCCCCCCCCCCCCCCCCCCCCCCCCCCCCCCCCCCCCCCCCCCCCCCCCCCCCCCCCCCCCCCCCCCCCCCCCCCCCCCCCCCCCCCCCCCCCCCCCCCCCCCCCCCCCCCCCCCCCCCCCCCCCCCCCCCCCCCCCCCCCCCCCCCCCCCCCCCCCCCCCCCCCCCCCCCCCCCCCCCCCCCCCCCCCCCCCCCCCCCCCCCCCCCCCCCCCCCCCCCCCCCCCCCCCCCCCCCCCCCCCCCCCCCCCCCCCCCCCCCCCCCCCCCCCCCCCCCCCCCCCCCCCCCCCCCCCCCCCCCCCCCCCCCCCCCCCCCCCACCCCCCCCCCCCCCCCCCCCCCCCCCCCCCCCCCCCCCCCCCCCCCCCCCCCCCCCCCCCCCCCCCCCCCCCCCCCCCCCCCCCCCCCCCCCCCCCCCCCCCCCCCCCCCCCCCCCCCCCCCCCCCCCCCCCCCCCCCCCCCCCCCCCCCCCCCCCCCCCCCCCCCCCCCCCCCCCCCCCCCCCCCCCCCCCCCCCCCCCCCCCCCCCCCCCCCCCCCCCCCCCCCCCCCCCCCCCCCCCCCCCCCCCCCCCCCCCCCCCCCCCCCCCCCCCCCCCCCCCCCCCCCCCCCCCCCCCCCCCCCCCCCCCCCCCCCCCCCCCCCCCCCCCCCCCCCCCCCCCCCCCCCCCCCCCCCCCCCCCCCCCCCCCCCCCCCCCCCCCCCCCCCCCCCCCCCCCCCCCCCCCCCCCCCCCCCCCCCCCCCCCCCCCCCCCCCCCCCCCCCCCCCCCCCCCCCCCCCCCCCCCCCCCCCCCCCCCCCCCCCCCCCCCCCCCCCCCCCCCCCCCCCCCCCCCCCCCCCCCCCCCCCCCCCCCCCCCCCCCCCCCCCCCCCCCCCCCCCCCCCCCCCCCCCCCCCCCCCCCCCCCCCCCCCCCCCCCCCCCCCCCCCCCCCCCCCCCCCCCCCCCCCCCCCCCCCCCCCCCCCCCCCCCCCCCCCCCCCCCCCCCCCCCCCCCCCCCCCCCCCCCCCCCCCCCCCCCCCCCCCCCCCCCCCCCCCCCCCCCCCCCCCCCCCCCCCCCCCCCCCCCCCCCCCCCCCCCCCCCCCCCCCCCCCCCCCCCCCCCCCCCCCCCCCCCCCCCCCCCCCCCCCCCCCCCCCCCCCCCCCCCCCCCCCCCCCCCCCCCCCCCCCCCCCCCCCCCCCCCCCCCCCCCCCCCCCCCCCCCCCCCCCCCCCCCCCCCCCCCCCCCCCCCCCCCCCCCCCCCCCCCCCCCCCCCCCCCCCCCCCCCCCCCCCCCCCCCCCCCCCCCCCCCCCCCCCCCCCCCCCCCCCCCCCCCCCCCCCCCCCCCCCCCCCCCCCCCCCCCCCCCCCCCCCCCCCCCCCCCCCCCCCCCCCCCCCCCCCCCCCCCCCCCCCCCCCCCCCCCCCCCCCCCCCCCCCCCCCCCCCCCCCCCCCCCCCCCCCCCCCCCCCCCCCCCCCCCCCCCCCCCCCCCCCCCCCCCCCCCCCCCCCCCCCCCCCCCCCCCCCCCCCCCCCCCCCCCCCCCCCCCCCCCCCCCCCCCCCCCCCCCCCCCCCCCCCCCCCCCCCCCCCCCCCCCCCCCCCCCCCCCCCCCCCCCCCCCCCCCCCCCCCCCCCCCCCCCCCCCCCCCCCCCCCCCCCCCCCCCCCCCCCCCCCCCCCCCCCCCCCCCCCCCCCCCCCCCCCCCCCCCCCCCCCCCCCCCCCCCCCCCCCCCCCCCCCCCCCCCCCCCCCCCCCCCCCCCCCCCCCCCCCCCCCCCCCCCCCCCCCCCCCCCCCCCCCCCCCCCCCCCCCCCCCCCCCCCCCCCCCCCCCCCCCCCCCCCCCCCCCCCCCCCCCCCCCCCCCCCCCCCCCCCCCCCCCCCCCCCCCCCCCCCCCCCCCCCCCCCCCCCCCCCCCCCCCCCCCCCCCCCCCCCCCCCCCCCCCCCCCCCACCCCCCCCCCCCCCCCCCCCCCCCCCCCCCCCCCCCCCCCCCCCCCCCCCCCCCCCCCCCCCCCCCCCCCCCCCCCCCCCCCCCCCCCCCCCCCCCCCCCCCCCCCCCCCCCCCCCCCCCCCCCCCCCCCCCCCCCCCCCCCCCCCCCCCCCCCCCCCCCCCCCCCCCCCCCCCCCCCCCCCCCCCCCCCCCCCCCCCCCCCCCCCCCCCCCCCCCCCCCACCCCCCCCCCCCCCCCCCCCCCCCCCCCCCCCCCCCCCCCCCCCCCCCCCCCCCCCCCCCCCCCCCCCCCCCCCCCCCCCCCCCCCCCCCCCCCCCCCCCCCCCCCCCCCCCCCCCCCCCCCCCCCCCCCCCCCCCCCCCCCCCCCCCCCCCCCCCCCCCCCCCCCCCCCCCCCCCCCCCCCCCCCCCCCCCCCCCCCCCCCCCCCCCCCCCCCCCCCCCCCCCCCCCCCCCCCCCCCCCCCCCCCCCCCCCCCCCCCCCCCCCCCCCCCCCCCCCCCCCCCCCCCCCCCCCCCCCCCCCCCCCCCCCCCCCCCCCCCCCCCCCCCCCCCCCCCCCCCCCCCCCCCCCCCCCCCCCCCCCCCCCCCCCCCCCCCCCCCCCCCCCCCCCCCCCCCCCCCCCCCCCCCCCCCCCCCCCCCCCCCCCCCCCCCCCCCCCCACCCCCCCCCCCCCCCCCCCCCCCCCCCCCCCCCCCCCCCCCCCCCCCCCCCCCCCCCCCCCCCCCCCCCCCACCCCCCCCCCCCCCCCCCCCCCCCCCCCCCCCCCCCCCCCCCCCCCCCCCCCCCCCCCCCCCCCCCCCCCCCCCCCCCCCCCCCCCCCCCCCCCCCCCCCCCCCCCCCCCCCCCCCCCCCCCCCCCCCCCCCCCCCCCCCCCCCCCCCCCCCCCCCCCCCCCCCCCCCCCCCCCCCCCCCCCCCCCCCCCCCCCCCCCCCCCCCCCCCCCCCCCCCCCCCCCCCCCCCCCCCCCCCCCCCCCCCCCCCCCCCCCCCCCCCCCCCCCCCCCCCCCCCCCCCCCCCCCCCCCCCCCCCCCCCCCCCCCCCCCCCCCCCCCCCCCCCCCCCCCCCCCCCCCCCCCCCCCCCCCCCCCCCCCCCCCCCCCCCCCCCCCCCCCCCCCCCCCCCCCCCCCCCCCCCCCCCCCCCCCACCCCCCCCCCCCCCCCCCCCCCCCCCCCCCCCCCCCCCCCCCCCCCCCCCCCCCCCCCCCCCCCCCCCCCCCCCCCCCCCCCCCCCCCCCCCCCCCCCCCCCCCCCCCCCCCCCCCCCCCCCCCCCCCCCCCCCCCCCCCCCCCCCCCCCCCCCCCCCCCCCCCCCCCCCCCCCCCCCCCCCCCCCCCCCCCCCCCCCCCCCCCCCCCCCCCCCCCCCCCCCCCCCCCCCCCCCCCCCCCCCCCCCCCCCCCCCCCCCCCCCCCCCCCCCCCCCCCCCCCCCCCCCCCCCCCCCCCCCCCCCCCCCCCCCCCCCCCCCCCACCCCCCCCCCCCCCCCCCCCCCCCCCCCCCCCCCCCCCCCCCCCCCCCCCCCCCCCCCCCCCCCCCCCCCCCCCCCCCCCCCCCCCCCCCCCCCCCCCCCCCCCCCCCCCCCCCCCCCCCCCCCCCCCCCCCCCCCCCCCCCCCCCCCCCCCCCCCCCCCCCCCCCCCCCCCCCCCCCCCCCCCCCCCCCCCCCCCCCCCCCCCCCCCCCCCCCCCCCCCCCCCCCCCCCCCCCCCCCCCCCCCCCCCCCCCCCCCCCCCCCCCCCCCCCCCCCCCCCCCCCCCCCCCCCCCCCCCCCCCCCCCCCCCCCCCCCCCCCCCCCCCCCCCCCCCCCCCCCCCCCCCCCCCCCCCCCCCCCCCCCCCCCCCCCCCCCCCCCCCCCCCCCCCCCCCCCCCCCCCCCCCCCCCCCCCCCCCCCCCCCCCCCCCCCCCCCCCCCCCCCCCCCCCCCCCCCCCCCCCCCCCCCCCCCCCCCCCCCCCCCCCCCCCCCCCCCCCCCCCCCCCCCCCCCCCCCCCCCCCCCCCCCCCCCCCCCCCCCCCCCCCCCCCCCCCCCCCCCCCCCCCCCCCCCCCCCCCCCCCCCCCCCCCCCCCCCCCCCCCCCCCCCCCCCCCCCCCCCCCCCCCCCCCCCCCCCCCCCCCCCCCCCCCCCCCCCCCCCCCCCCCCCCCCCCCCCCCCCCCCCCCCCCCCCCCCCCCCCCCCCCCCCCCCCCCCCCCCCCCCCCCCCCCCCCCCCCCCCCCCCCCCCCCCCCCCCCCCCCCCCCCCCCCCCCCCCCCCCCCCCCCCCCCCCCCCCCCCCCCCCCCCCCCCCCCCCCCCCCCCCCCCCCCCCCCCCCCCCCCCCCCCCCCCCCCCCCCCCCCCCCCCCCCCCCCCCCCCCCCCCCCCCCCCCCCCCCCCCCCCCCCCCCCCCCCCCCCCCCCCCCCCCCCCCCCCCCCCCCCCCCCCCCCCCCCCCCCCCCCCCCCCCCCCCCCCCCCCCCCCACCCCCCCCCCCCCCCCCCCCCCCCCCCCCCCCCCCCCCACCCCCCCCCCCCCCCCCCCCCCCCCCCCCCCCCCCCCCCCCCCCCCCCCCCCCCCCCCCCCCCCCCCCCCCCCCCCCCCCCCCCCCCCCCCCCCCCCCCCCCCCCCCCCCCCCCCCCCCCCCCCCCCCCCCCCCCCCCCCCCCCCCCCCCCCCCCCCCCCCCCCCCCCCCCCCCCCCCCCCCCCCCCCCCCCCCCCCCCCCCCCCCCCCCCCCCCCCCCCCCCCCCCCCCCCCCCCCCCCCCCCCCCCCCCCCCCCCCCCCCCCCCCCCCCCCCCCCCCCCCCCCCCCCCCCCCCCCCCCCCCCCCCCCCCCCCCCCCCCCCCCCCCCCCCCCCCCCCCCCCCCCCCCCCCCCCCCCCCCCCCCCCCCCCCCCCCCCCCCCCCCCCCCCCCCCCCCCCCCCCCCCCCCCCCCCCCCCCCCCCCCCCCCCCCCCCCCCCCCCCCCCCCCCCCCCCCCCCCCCCCCCCCCCCCCCCCCCCCCCCCCCCCCCCCCCCCCCCCCCCCCCCCCCCCCCCCCCCCCCCCCCCCCCCCCCCCCCCCCCCCCCCCCCCCCCCCCCCCCCCCCCCCCCCCCCCCCCCCCCCCCCCCCCCCCCCCCCCCCCCCCCCCCCCCCCCCCCCCCCCCCCCCCCCCCCCCCCCCCCCCCCCCCCCCCCCCCCCCCCCCCCCCCCCCCCCCCCCCCCCCCCCCCCCCCCCCCCCCCCCCCCCCCCCCCCCCCCCCCCCCCCCCCCCCCCCCCCCCCCCCCCCCCCCCCCCCCCCCCCCCCCCCCCCCCCCCCCCCCCCCCCCCCCCCCCCCCCCCCCCCCCCCCCCCCCCCCCCCCCCCCCCCCCCCCCCCCCCCCCCCCCCCCCCCCCCCCCCCCCCCCCCCCCCCCCCCCCCCCCCCCCCCCCCCCCCCCCCCCCCCCCCCCCCCCCCCCCCCCCCCCCCCCCCCCCCCCCCCCCCCCCCCCCCCCCCCCCCCCCCCCCCCCCCCCCCCCCCCCCCCCCCCCCCCCCCCCCCCCCCCCCCCCCCCCCCCCCCCCCCCCCCCCCCCCCCCCCCCCCCCCCCCCCCCCCCCCCCCCCCCCCCCCCCCCCCCCCCCCCCCCCCCACCCCCCCCCCCCCCCCCCCCCCCCCCCCACCCCCCCCCCCCCCCCCCCCCCCCCCCCCCCCCCCCCCCCCCCCCCCCCCACCCCCCCCCCCCCCCCCCCCCCCCCCCCCCCCCCCCCCCCCCCCCCCCCCCACCCCCCCCCCCCCCCCCCCCCCCCCCCCACCCCCCCCCCCCCCCCCCCCCCCCCCCCCCCCCCCCCCCCCCCCCCCCCCCCCCCCCCCCCCCCCCCCCCCCCCCCCCCCCCC
>JAMYXO010000989.1:27500-34775 GCA_033310375.1 Conus canariensis
AATTTGTCAACCATCATGGTTATAAACATGTTTTACGAACATAGATCAAAGGACCGATCTCCATAATATACCCCAAAAACAGCAAAACCCAATTGAATATGTATGTAACATTGATCAGTATAATTGTGCCTGTGTGGGGCATGTGTACTCAAGTCTGATTTTTGAGTGTGCGCTCTGTGTGAGCATGTGTGGCATGTGCGTGTGTAAGGTGCCTGTGTGTGTACTATGTATGTGTGTGCCTGTGGATGTGCATGCATCTGTGCAAAAGCGCCTGGTGTCGTCTCTGGTATGGTCGTGTGTGCGTGAAAGAAAGATGCATAAATGAGTGCAAAAATTTGGGGGGTTGCCTATGCTTGCGCATATCGGATTTGCTAAAATGTCTATCGTGGCCCCTGTTTTTTTTTTGCTTGGGTTTCAAATTCAGTGACATTGAGTGAAGATTTCCTGTCGCACAGTCCACCAACTTGCCGCTGCTTTTTCGGTACATGGTTTCATCAGAGTCGTGCCCCAGCCTGTAAGTGACGGTCATCTGCGAACTTGGTTGCTGGGCTCATGCCTCCCTGGTTTCGGCAGTCAGCTGTGTTGATGGAACAGGGCATGGGGACAGAAACACCCTGTGGGGGTACGCATTGGTCAAACCGGGGGCTCAGAGACCACCCGGCCCAAATGATTGCTGTGGTCTGTCAGTCAGGAAGCTGAAGATTTTATTTGATGTTTTTGGTAACAGCCATGGCCAGAGTTTTCGACGAGGTGGGTGGGGGGGAAATGGTGGGTTTAAGCACCCTTTAAAACTCCCACACAGAAAACCTGGCGAAGTACCTAGCCCATCAGGGTGCTGGTGGAAGTGGTGCAGCATTGTCGGGATGGCATCTCTGTGAAACCTACTCTGATGTAGGGGGGAAATGCAGTGACTGATAGGGCTTCAGTTTCTCCCCTGAGATGCTTGAAAGGGCAATTTCTCAGTACATTCCTTGGGGGGCTGATGTTAGCGCTACTGGTCCCGTAGTCGTTGAGCTGCTGATCACTTCTTCTTTGGCACGGATGATTGTGGTGACCTCCATATCGCGAAAATAGCCCTTTCCCGAATTTTTTCGCTGGAAAAAAACTCTCTGAAGACCCTGGGCCAAGGTTTTTGCCCGGTTTTCAGTTTCCCACAGTGATGCTATCCGGACCAGAGGCCTTCTGGCATTTTAGCTTCCTGAAAAAGTGGCGGACTTCCTTTCATTGATGGTCATTTGGGGGTCCAGGAAGCTGGGGAAGTGCCTGGCCCCCTGCTGCCAAAGCTGAAATCCGTGGTAAACGTGTGTTTGAACAAAACATACATTGGGCCCAAACTCCCCGTCGTTTGCTTTTCTATAAATTCGCTGTTTTGGCGCAAAAGAAATCATCAAAACTTTATTTACTCCCAAGGGAAATAAAGTTGGGAATTCGAATCGAAAGATTTTTTAAAATGTCACATTGTTGAATTTTTTTCCCTGTTGCGATTGATATCGGAAGAAAAAAAAAAAAAAAAAGAGAAAAGAAGGTCCACAAAAAAACGGATAAGAAAGGGAGTACAATGGCTGGAAAAGAATGAAAAAGATCGATAATAGAAAGAAAGACAGACACCCAAAAAAAACAAAAAAAAAAAAACACACCAAACAACCCCACAAATGACCAAAGTTGCCATCCGCTTCGGGAGAGACAAGGGTTTCCCTTTGGATCATCATTTGGATTCAGGGCCGCTGTGGCTAACCGACCCAGGGGAAAATTCTGCAAATCTCCAAAAATCATGTCTGTGGGTCCACGCCATTTTTTGCCCGTCGCTACCTCCGTTCTGGGCCCTCTCCTCTGCCTGCCTGCTTGCTTTATGGCGGGCCCTTTATGGTGGACCGCCAGCTGACCGGGCAAGCTCTGTCTCCGGGCTCTGGGGCGAGGGTTTCCAAGACAACACAAAAAAATTTTTTAAAAACAACAAGAAAAAGTACAGAAAAAAACAAAAGTTAGACCATGGGAGTTTTCAAAGAAGAGAAAAAAGGGGCACAAAAAATGCAAAAATTTTCCCAAACATAGCCCAAACACAAAAAAAATAGACAAAACCCATAGAATAAAAATAGAAATGTTTAATGGGAAATACAAAAATAATGAAAGACGGGCACGGGGCAGTTTTCAAACAAAAAAAACAAAACAAAACAAAACAAAAAACACAAACAAAACGAAAAAAAAAAAAAAAAAAACAAAGAAAAGAAAGAAAATACGCAAAAAAACTCCAAAAAAGGGTACAAAACATAACTATTTTGAACAGTAAATGTAGGGAAAAATAATTAAGACGGGCAAAGAAAAAAATGAAGTTTTTCAAAAAAAAAGAAAGAGCTCAACAAAGAATTTTTTTGGTTGCTTGCTTATTCATAAACTGGTTTAAAGGGGCATCCAAATCTGACCTTTGCTCTTTCTCTCTCTCTCTCTTCTCTCTCTTCTCTCTTCCCTCTCTCTCTCTTTTTCCCCTCTCTCTCTTTTCTCTCTTTTCTATTTTCGTAATTTAAATTTATTGCGTCTTATCTCCCATGCTAAAAAAAAAAAGTTTTTATAGGATAAAAGATTTTACAAAAAAACCCAAAAAACACAAAAATTTATTTGGGGTCCCTTTTATTCATTCAAGAGAGCGCTTAATCTTTCTTATTCCCCATTTTTTGTTTTGGGGTTGGGGTGTGTGTGTGTTTTGTGTGTTGGGTGTTGTGGTGTGGGTGGTCGGCGTGGTTGTTTTGTTTTGTGTGTTGGGGGGTTTTGGGGTGTGTGTGTGGCGCGAGCAACGCGCGGGCCGGGGCATACTTCTGCTCTGTACCAATATCTGTACCTTTCGTATCCCCGGGGTATACAAAACTAATTCTTTTTTAGTTTTTTCCCTTTCCGTGACCGAACCATATCTGCGGTCTCTCTCCACAGTGTTTTTAAAGACACAAAATTTGCAACAACAAAAAATTGAAAAAAAAAAAAAAAAAAGGGCTGAAAATTATACCTCCTCCCTTTAAGCTTCACCTAGATACCTAATAACCAAGGGAAAGGGAATTTAAAGTCTGAATCAATAAAAATTTAAATTTCAAATCGAAAAGTTAAAAGTTTTTATTTTTTGAATTTTGGTCTGTCTGCGATGGTATCCGAATCAAACACCACAACACACACACAAACACACACACACACCCCACACCACACCCCCACACACGCACGCACACACAAAATGTTGCATGGCAACCTTCCAACTCAAAATGGATACGCTTATACGCCGTCTGTTAATCCCCAGGCTACACCATTGCAGAAAACGGAGTATGTTGGTTATTCAATGGAACCCCCTGGGCCAAACGGAACGTTAGGTGTCGTGTAGATGAGTATGTATTTTTCGGGACAGGTGCTTTCCCCACCCCAGATGTGGATGGTCCCACCTCCCCCAAATAACATTGATACTGCCAGACCACATCAGTTGGAGCCCAGTACAATAACTATCAGAGAAAATCCTGTGTAGCAGAGGGTCATTTGCACAGGTCACGGCCTGTTACCCCAATGCCTTCTCCACCTCCAACTGAAAAGGGGATCAGGAGCCAGCACAGGGCTTTGTGCTCACATTGACGTATATGTCATACCATCATGCAGGGGCGGGGGGCCAGGGAGGGAAGGAGTCGGGGGAGGGACTGCAGGCGGAAATAGAAACCTAGTTCCAAGAGAAATGACTAACCACTGGACAACCAATGACAAGACAAACACGACGCCTTTCCAGACCTCTTGTGTCTTGTTCCTCGGCAACATGAAACACCATTTGGGACCATTCAACACGAAAAACGAGCATCACTCACTTTTTTTCATCATGATGGGGCCAAAGTTACTGTGCTTCTTCGTACGCGTCGCGTTTTTTTTTTATGTCATTGTTTTGTTTGTAGCGGATAGTCCTTTTATTTGTTTTGAAAGAAAAGGCTGATTCAATCCCCCAAAAAGCGATTCCAATGAAAATATTCCGTCAACCCCAAACCAATTATTGCCCCTTTTTTTTCTTGCAAGAATGGTCTGTTCGGGATTTTCCCTTTTCCCCCTTTTCCCCCCCCCGATTGATCAACCTTGGTTAGTTCGGGTCAACCCTTCAATGGAAAGCCTCAAAACCCCCATATCATTATTATGTCTATGTCGCCTGAAGTCACAAAAAAGAAGTTTTTTTATTCTTTAGGACGGGGTTTTGGAAAACCGGGGAAAAACCCATATTTTTTAAAAAATAAACGGGGCATTTTATACGATCGATTTTGGCGTCTTTTTTTTATCGATCACCCACCAGTTTACAGGGGGTTTTTTTTGGAGTTCCCCCCCCCCTTGCCCCCCCCTTTTAAATTTATGAATCTGGGTTTTTTTTTTTTAAATCCCTTTTTCAAAGGCCCAAAAATTTTCCTTCAAAAAATACCAAATTTTCCCCTTTTGGGGGAAAAAAATTAATTCTTACCAAAAAGGTTTTGGTTTTTAAAAGCTGAAAATTTATTTTTTGGGGCCCCCTTTCGGGCCCGCAAAAAAGGGGTTTGGGTTTGGTTTGGCCCAAATTTTTTGAAGAAAAATAAAAACCAAAAAACGGCCTTTTCCCAAATAAATTTTTTCCAAAATTTCCAAATTTTTAAACCCAAAAAACCAAAAAGGGGTTTACCCAAAAACCCAACCCAAAAAATTTTACCCGGTGGGAAAGCTTCATTATTTTATACCTTTGGGGTTTTTTTGAAAAATTTTGGTTTTTCCCCATTTTTTCCCCCAAAAGGAAAATTTTGTTTGGGAAAGCCTTTTAAACCCGGGCGGGGGAAAAAAAGGGAACCAACCGGGGAAAACACCCGGGAAAACACCAAAAAATTGTGTCAGTTCCTGCCTCACCAGGGCCTGTTTGGTCTGCCTCCTGTGTTGCTGGGGACACCCCACACTCAACATAATTTTTCACCTGCCAAACACACCCACACACACACACCACACACACACACACACCCACACACCACAGAGGAAAAAGATAAATGAAAAAAAAGGGGGTAAAAAAAGACTGGGGAAAAAAGAAAGAAAGAAAGGGGAAAAAAAAATAGATAAAAAAAAACAGACATCAACAAACAAAAAAAAAAAGAAAAGCACAAAACCAAAAAAAACACAAATGAAAAAACAGTTACCCCCCCTCTGTCTGGAGAGACAAGGTGTTGCGCCATTTTGGGGGAGTCAGTTTTGGGGGTTGCAGCGCCTACCGTGGCCCCCAAAAACCCCCTCCTGAGCGGCAGGGCCCCTTTTTTCAGTTTTCTTTTTGGTGAAGCCCCCCTCATCAGTGGGGGTTTTTGGGGGCCGGGCGCCATCCTTTTTGGCCCCCCCCGCGGCGCCTTTTCCGGGGTTTTTTCCCCTGGGCCTTCTCCTCTGCCTGCTCTGCTTCTTGAAAAACCCCGGGCCCTTTTGGTGGACCGCCGCCCGAAAACCCCCTGAAACTGCTGTCTCCAGGGCTGTGGGGCGAGGTTGCCAAAAACAAACACAGAAATTTTCAATAACAACAACAAAAAAAAAAGCAGAAGGAAAAAGGGTACGAAAAAAACATGTTTTTAAAGAAGAAAAATAACAACAAAAAAAAAGCAAAAAAATTTTGGGAAAAAAAAAAAAATGGGGGCCCAAAAAAAATATACAAAAAAAAAGAAAGACGGACAAAAAAGCAAGTTTTCAAACAAAAGAAACAAAACAAAACAAACAAAACAAACAACCCCAAAAAAAAAAAAAAAGAAAAAAAGAAAAAGAAAAAAAAAAGGGAAAAAAAAAAAGAAAAAGGGGGAAAGAAAATTTAAAAAAAAAACCAAACCCCCCCAAAAAAGGGAAAAAAAACAAACGGGAAATTTTTAAAAGGGGAAAAAAAAAAGGAAAATTTTAAAAAAAGGGGCCAAAAAAAAAAAACTTTAAAGGGGTTTTTCCCCAAAAAAAGAAAAAGAAGAAGGGGGGGAAAAAAAAAAAAGGAAAAAAAAAGGGAAGGGAAACTCCCCCAAAAAATTTTGGGGTTTTTGGGTTTTGGGGGGGTTTGGTTTTTTTTTTTTTTTCGCCTCCCCGGGCCCCCCCAAAAACAGTGGGGGCTGCACTCCCCCAAACCCCTCCCGTCTTTTGGGCCCAAAATTATGGGGGGGGAAAAAACCCAAAAAAAGCCCGGGGGGTTGGGTCTTTTTTTCCCCCCCCGGGGTTTCCCCCCCTTCCCCCCCCCCCAACACCCCAAAACCCCCCACACCCCCACCCCCCGCCCCCCACAAAAACCACACACAAACCCCCAAAACCCCCCAAAAAAAATACCCCCCTTTTTTAAAATTTTTCCCCCTTTTCCCCAAAAACATTTTTTCCCCCCCAATTAAATTTCTGAAGTTCCAAAATGGGCAATTGAAAATTTTTTAAAAGGGGTTTTTTTTTAAAAAAATATTGCAAATCAAGAAAATTTTTGGGTCTTAAATTTTTTTAAAAAATGATGCGGGGGGGGGGGCTTTAAAATTTTTTCCCCCCTTTTTTAAACTTTAAAAAACTAAAAGGGGGGAAAATTTTTCCCCCTTTTTCTTTTTCCCGGGCCCGTGTTTAAAAACAAAAATACCTTTAAAAACCCGCATAAATCTTTTAAAAACACCACTAAAATTTAAAAAACCGGGGGCCAAAAAAATGAATTTTAAAAAATTTTTTTTAATTTTAAAAAAAATTTGGGTTTTTGGACAGAAACTTGAACTTTTCCGGGTGCCAAAAATTCCCGGCCCCAATTTCCTTTTAAAAATTTTAAAAAAACCCCAAATAAATTTTTTTTCCCGGAGTCCCCCAAAATTGGTTTTTTTGGGGGGGGCAAGGGGGCCCCTTTTTTTTTTAAAAAAGGGGAAAAATTTTAAATTTATTTTTTTTGGAAACATACAGAGGGGGAAATAAATCAAAAATCAAAAATGGGGGGGTTTCCAAAAAGGGCACAGGAAGGTGACCGAATGACTGCCACAATGACAGTAAAAAAATGTAAAGGGGTTTTAGTTTGTTGCCAACCCCTTTTTCCAAAAAATAAAAAAAATCCTTTTTTAACCAACCTTTTTTAACGGATGAATGGAAAAAAAACCCCAAAAAAACTAACCCCCCCCTTCCCCCAAAAAACCCTTTCCTTTTTTTACCCTTTTTAGTTTGGGGTCCCCCTTTCTCCCACACAAAACTGGGTTTAAATTTTTTGGGTTTTAGGGGGTTGGGGGTTTTCTGGCTTTTGGGGGAATTTTTAAAAAGAGGCTTTTAATAAAAATTTTTTTTTTAAAATTTTGTTGG
>JAMYXO010000990.1:0-2500 GCA_033310375.1 Conus canariensis
ACACACACACACACACACACACACACACAACACACACACAAGAATCTCTCTCTCTAATTATATTATATATACATATATATACTAGCGCTTACGCGCTTCGACCCCGTCTCGCCTCGGCGAGTTTGTCTGTCGTGTAGTGTTCCGATGTCCAGTTTTACGTCTGTTGACCCAAATTGCGTCACGACGCAATGCGTCACGTGATAGCCGACCCGACGTTGCTGTTTGTAGGACACCAAGGATACTTGATACCAAATTTGGTGGCGATCGGCCCGAAACTGTGGCCGTGTATAAGCGAACAGTCAGACAGACAAACTGAGCTTTATATAATGTATAGATATGTGCGTGTGTGCATGCATGAGTGCGTGCTTGCGTGCGTGTGTGTGTGTGTGTGTGTGTGTGTGTGTGTGTGTGTGTGTGTGCGTGCGTGCGTGCGTGCGTGCGTGCTGCGAGAGAGAGAGAGGAGTAGTAGAGTGGGTGTGTGTGTGTGTGTGTGTGTGTGTGTGTGTGTGTGTGTGTGTGTGTGTGTGAGGAACCTTGTAGGCTAATGTGTAATGAGCCACAGCTTGCTTGATTTATTTTATTTTATTTATTTTTTATTTATTTTTTTTAGAATAGTGTGAACTGTGAAATAGATTGCTTCTATATACAGTAATAGGGAACGTTCAGCCTTTGGAAACACAGCAAAGGAGTCTATCATTGTTTGGATATGCAGTTCTAAAGCCATTTTGTTTTTGGAGGATTGTGGTGAGTACATGCTTCTGTGTGTGTGTGTGGTGTGTGTGTGTGTGTGTGTGTGTGTGTGTGTGTGTGTGTGTGTGTGTTCGGTGTGTGCGAGCGTGCGTGCGTTCGTGCATGCGTGCGCGCGAGCGTGCGTGCGTGCATGTGTTTTGTGTGTGTGTTGTGCGTGCGCGCAATCGTGTGTGTGTGTATGCGCGCGCACAAGAGTGTTTGTATGTGCGTGTCTCTGTGTGTGTGCGTGTGTGTGTGTGCGCGCGCACATGTGCGGTGTGGTGGGGGGGGGGGGGTGGGGGGGGGGGAACGTTGTTGTACATAGAGCAAGTTAGACGTATATCTTTATCTGTCTATCTGTCTGTCCCCCCACCCTCTCTCTCTTTCTCTCAATCTTCCTCCCTCTCTATCTCTTTCTCTATCTCTCTCTCAACCACAAACGCACGCGCGCGCGCGGCCACACCACACACACACACCACACACAACACACACACAACACACACACACACACACACACACACACACACGACACGCACCACACACAGCACACACCACACCACACACACACACACACACACACACACACACACACACACACCACCACCACACACACACACACACACACACACACACACACACACACACACACACACACACACACACACACACACACACACACACACAACACACACACACACACACACACACACACACACACACACACACACACACACACAAGCACTGAAAGGGGAGGGGAATGTTACAAGCACACACTCTCCTTGTCTCTGTGTTTCTGTTTGTCCGTCTGTCTGTCTGTCTGTCTGTCTGTCTGTCTGTCTGTCTGAATGTCTCTCTCTGACTCTCTGTCACCATCTCTGCCTGCCTGCCTGCCTGCCTGCTCTGCCTCTGTCTCTGTCTCTGTCTCTGTCTCCTCTCTCTCTCTCTCTCTCTCTCTCTCTCTCCACACACACACACACACACACACACACACACACCACGCACGCACGCACGCACGCACGCACGCGCACGCACGCACACACACACACACACACACACACACACACACACACACACACACACACAGGGAGAGGAATGCTAATATGCTGTCCTTGTCTCTGTGTGCTATCTGTCGTGTGTCTATGTCTGTCTGTCTCTGTCTGTCTATGTTCTCTCTGTTTCTGTCTCTGTTCTCTCTCTCTCTCTCTCTCTCTCTCTCTCTTCTCTCTCTCTCTCATCTCTCCTCTCTTTCTTCTCCTCTTCTCCCTGTCCTCTCTCTCTCTCTCTTCTCTCTCTCCTCTCTCTCTCTCTGTCCGTCTGTCTGCCTCTCTGTCTCTCTCTCCCTTTCTGTTGTCTGTCTGTCTGTCTGTCTATCTTTCTGTTTGCACAGACTGGCATCGCCTTTGAAACAAAACACAAAATAAAGAGAGGAAAAGGTGCATTATTGTGTTTGATGACCAAACCGCCATCGTTATGTGACGAGTCTAGGACTGTTTTGGAAAGTGTTTTCTGTACATAACAGCCTGTTGCCATACGGAGCTGAATTGTGGGGTCTTCATGCTGCTGCCATACAATGTGACCAAAAATCTTTTTGTTTCTAACAAAGGTCTTTCTACCACACATATTTCATATACAGCCTTATCTGTTGAAGCTCACGTTGTTAATGACTTGTAAGATTGAAGATATTATAAAGAGAAGATTGTCATTTATCTATTCAAAGCAATCAAAAGGCTAAGTATATAGGTATATATTCTGTGTATATTTCCATAGCGTC
>JAMYXO010000990.1:10000-30000 GCA_033310375.1 Conus canariensis
GAACTCTCCTCTAGCATGATGTGCTAGAAGAGGGTGCCCAAGGAACTTTAGTTGACGTTGGCCATGCTGTTTAGTATAAAACATACACTGTAGGAATCAATCTCTCTCTGTCTGTCTGTCTGTCTGTGCTCTCTCTCTCTCCCTCTCTCAGTCTCCCTCTTCGACTCTCTCTCTCTCCCTCTCTCTCCGTATTTGTGTGTCTCTATCTCTTTGACTCTCCTCTCTCTCTCTCTCTCTCTCTCTCTCTCTCTCTCTCTCTCTCTCTCTCTCTGTATTTGTGTATCTCTGTCTCTCTGACTCTCTCTCGCTCTGTATTTGTGTATCTCTCTCTCTGTCTCTGTCTGTCTGTCTGTCTGTCTGTCTCTCTCTCTCTCTCTCTCTCTCTCTCTCTCTCTCTCTCTGTATTTGTGTCTCTCTGACTCTCCCTCTGTCTCTCTATTTGTGTATCTCTATCTCTCTGACTCTCTCTCTCTCTCTCTCTCTGTGTATTTGTGTATCTCCTCTCTCTCTCTCTCTCTCTTTCTCTCTGTATTTGTGTATCTCTGTCTCTCTCTCTGTAATTGTGTATCTCTGTCTCTCTGTCTCTGTATTTGTGTATCTGTATCTCTCTGACTCTCTCTCTGTATTTGTGTATCTCTGTCTCTCAGTCTCTGTATTTGTGCAGCTCTGTCTCTCTCTCTCTGTATTTGTGTATCTCTATCTCTCTGACTCTCTCTCTCTCTCTCTCTCTGTATTTGTGTATCTCTGTCTCTCTGACTCTCTCTCTCTCTCTGTATTTGTGTATATCTCTCTGACTCTCTCCCTCTCTCTCTGTATTTGTGTATCTCTGTCTCTCTCTCTGTGTATTTGTGTATCTCTGTCTCTCTCTCTGTAATTGTGTATCTCTGTCTCTCTGTCTCTGTATTTGTGTATCTCTATCTCTCTGACTCTCTCTCTCTCTCTGTATTTGTGTATCTCTGTCTCTCTCTCTCTCTGTATTTGTGCATCTCTCTCTCTCTCTCTCTGACTCTTCTCTCTCTCTCTCTCTGTATTTGTGTATCTCTATCTCTCTGACTCTCTCTCCTCTCTCTTTTCTCTCTCTATCTCTCTCTCTCTCTCTCTCTCTCTCTCCTCTTGTATTTGTGTATATCTCTCTGATCTCTCTCTTGACCAAGATGGCGGACTGAGGAGATCGGTGAACTGTTAACCGTCTGTCAATATTATTGAATTTCACTGGCTATAATGTCACAACAGTTATAATTAGTGTACTGGAGAATGTATGATTGTTCACTTGACTCAAGGATGTAAGTACCGTCACCCATCGACCTTTAGCACATCATTGACGAAAAACACCATTGTAGAACGTTGGGCGCCTGTATCATCAGTTGAAAATCCAAAACAAATTCAAATAAAATCGAGATATTTTCAAACAGCTTATCACACACATGCTCTGCCATCACGATCACAAAATGTCGCAAAATAACTGATCGCGCATCCAACGGCTTGAATATGAAAAAGCTTGTGCAAGTTGATGATAGTCATGTAGATTTACATTGCCAAGCAAATCGCATGAATAAAGAATAAGAATTATGCTGATTTAACGAACATCAGTTCCAAGTTACAAAAATGAATCTCTCAACACATTAACAATCTATAAATAAGTCTAGCCTACAAATCCAAACATCGCCTACCTCAGGCAATCTTCCCGAAATGGTTGTGGAATTCTAGCTGATGCTGCCGCTCTGGCCCACACCAACCCCATAGACCTTGGCCTGTCCGTAGACCCCCCCCCCCCCCCCCTTGGGAGGGGGGGGGGGATTTATGAGTGAAATTTTCTGATACTTTGTTCATTTTAAAATTTTATGGCATATGTTACCCCGCTGTAACCAGTTATTTCAGGATATACGAGCGTTACACTATAGTAACCCTACCGATGGTGATTATTCAGGGGTGGGGTTATTTTAAGTCTCTTAAATCAAATTTCTTCTTAAGTATTTGTATCAAATTTGGTACCAAACTAAAGAATACTGAAAAGGCTATCTGCTCATGGACATTTCACAACCATACAAGGAATGCGGAACATGTTCTTTACGAACAAAATTTAAAATGCATATGAAAACACAGTACGATACAAAAAACAACTTGTCAATGGTAATGACATGTCTCTGAGTACAGATAAAAAAAAACCTCTCACCCTATTCATTGCTGATGTCACAGCCATCTTGAAAGACAGCATCAGCCAAGCTGCCAAGCTGAGGTGGACTAGTTGCAAAGCGAGAGGACTGCAGGCGGAAATCTAAACAAATCTTAAATAAATGTTAGCGAACCGCCCAGAGAACGTGGACAAACGAGTCACAAGACGAAACACAACTAGTTTCGACCTCTTAGGTCTTCATCAGGTGAGACATTAACGAATAAAACAATGAAAATTCACTTAGCTTTGATCGCTTCAGATCACTTGGTAGGGTTCAGCGCAAGGAAGAACTGCTGAACCCTACCAAGTGATCTGAAGCGATCAAAGCTAAGTGAATTTTCATTGTTTTATTCGTTAATGTCTCACCTGATGAAGACCTAAGAGGTCGAAACTAGTTGTGTTTCGTCTTGTGACTCGTTTGTCCACGTTCTCTGGGCGGTTCGCTAACATTTATTTAAGATTTGTTGAGGTGGACTAGTTTGTGTACTCGAAGAGCACGGTTGTAGTGTTTGCCAGCAAACACTTGCTCCATTGACCCACTTGCACAGACAGCAGACTGAATGACTATTCCAGCAAGACCAGTTCCCCTCATCAGTTTGCCAACAGCGCCAAGGAAAGAGCAGATTGTATGGAAGCTTCCTAGTCTGACAAAGATGTCTTGGAAGAGATTGTTCTGCCACACCAAGTTGTATGCTTTCCTTCCTACTGCTAAGTCAAATGTAACTAATGTTATACCTTGCCCCACTTGCTTTGCTGCTGCCTGTGACACTTTGAGGACATGCTGGACTGTGGAATTTTCTGTGATGGGGTGGTGGATGGGTGGCATGTAGTCAACAGTAGACTGCATCCTTTCTATCCCTTCTTCTCCTGTGAGAGACACCCATCCTCCCCATCCAGGCACCAGTTGATTTCCATCTTTGGCCTCAAATCTGGAGAAAACCCACCAAAAGTCAACAACTTTAGCTTTGTAGACTGCCTCTGGGTTTGAGAAATGAGTGTCGACAACATTCAAGTCGGGTTCTGCCTTTTCTTTTGCAAAGCAGGGTGGTACGTGTTTCTTGGTTCAGACTACATGGAGCATTGGTGGTTTTGAGGAGCAGGAGATAGTTCTGTTTGAGAAGGAACTGTGTCATGCACTGTGTCTCCTGTCACATCTTGAATAACTATGCCATGAGTGGAGTGGGTGGTGTCAGCTCCTGAAAGGGTTTCTTCGTTCAGGTCAAAGTTATCCCAGCAGAAATGAATCACTTTTTTCTGTTCCAAACTCACCGTTGAAGGCAGAAGACTAGCACACTGATGTACAGAGTTGGCCATAGCAGTCTCAAGTCCTACAATTGTTTTGTATCCAGCAACGTGCTCAAAATGATTCAAGAGACTTAGAACTTCAGAGCTACCAGTAACATGTCTGAGAGACATTCCAAGTAGAAGATGTTTGGGCATTTTCCACTTTCCCCCTGTCAAAGAGTATGTCCTGGCCGATGGAGGATGCTAATCTGGTGGTTTTGTTTTGCTCCACAGTACTACTTTTTCCAGACAGCAGGTTTTGGAGAAAATCTGTGAGATTAGCTGGAGGATGGACAGCATCAGACTGAAGGTACTCTGTAGATGGAGGCCATGGCATGTCAGGTGCAGCTCTAAAAGCATCCAAGATGTGTCGACGAAGGACATATGCAGACTCCTCAAGTCGCCTTTCTTCTGAAGCTGCTGACACAAACGCTGTCTCAACTGCCTGACCTCGGGCAAGTTCGTCACAATAAACAAGTTCACTGCGATGGATTGGAGCCCAAAATTTTATTCTGAAGCCAAAATATTTCATTATCTTTTCTGTCAGTTTGTAAGTCTTGTATCCTGGGTTGTAGAAGTCAGGGGAATGTTGTTGCATGTATCCATGGTACTTCTCTCTCAGCATGGTCATTCTCTCCACCTGCGCACCTCTGATCAAGGCATTTTCAACGTACTCACATATGTACTCAAATGCCCTCTCATGTGCCTGTAGCTGCTCAACAGATGCCTGGCCTGTGGATGTTTCAGCATGCCTGCCTTCAGATCTCACATAGTCTTTCCTGCAACCCTCATGATAGTGAGCTTCACGTGCTACCAGATCTACATCTTGATAATGAGTGAAAATGTCATCATGCGTAATTTTTGCTGCATCCTTTATAGACTGATTCTGCCGTCTTGGTGACTCATTTTACAAGTTTGTCAAAACATGCAACTCCTTTTGAAGCTTTCTTCCTGAATTTTTTGTTGCAAAAGATACATCTGTCGTTTGGAAGCAGTGGGCCTGATGTAGCAACAGCAGTCCTCTTTGGTTTAGATGGTCCTACAACTTCTTCACTCTCTGTCTCATGTTTCCTTTTCCTGGCAAATTTCACATTGGTAAACCGTGCATAACAGCTTCTGTGATAACATGGCGAGTAAAGTCCATACTTTCTGGAATGCAATCACAAATCTGATCTAGTCTATGACATGCTACATTTGAAGCACGTCCAAATGGAGAGACTTCTGGTAGGTTTTTTTTTATTTTATTTATTTTTTTTAACTTTCTTCAGTTAGTGGGTTATAGTCTTCTTTTTTCTGTTGTTTTTTTAAATGGATTACACATGTTCTCCCATCTCTTGAACATTTTCCTTTGCATTTGGGTGTGCTTTTAAAGGTCACTGGTTTGTTCATCTGCCATGGTGCAAATCTGAATTCACACAGGAGAAGATGACGCATTTTTAATTACAGTGTAGTTAGAGGCTGCACAACTCCGCCTAGGACGGTCCCAAGCCCGGCTGAAAAAGGATGAGGGTTGGGCGTGGGGCTAGCAACCCCACCCCGTAAAAAGTTGTGCTACAGAAACTGCAACGACAACTACGACCCAGCAACTGCCTGGATGGGAAGACGCCTCTTCAGCTGGGTCCATGACGCGTGCTGGTGAAAGCCTCCGGGAAGCCAGCTCGCCGACTAGTCTTCTTACGACCAAGGCCAAGACCAGATAGGGACCTGAACATCAGAACCCTAAAACGAGAGCGGCAAATCAGCGCAGGTGGCCAGAGAGATGGAGAGATACAACATCAAGGTTCTCGACTATTGAGACCCGATGGAACGGAAACGGCCAGACCATATTATCTACAGAGAAACCATTATCTATTCCGGACATGAAGACATGGACCACGACCACACCCAAGGAGTCGCGCTTCTGTTGGCGCCAGAGGCTATGAGAGCGCTGGTGGCATGGAACCGGTCTCATCAAGACTTATGGCAGCCAGGTTCAACTCCAAGGGAAGGAAGACCTCCATCATAACAGTGTTTAAAGCACCAACTAACGCAGCACAGGAAGAAGAAAAGGAAAACTTCTACAGTTTCTTTGCAGTCGCTTTTGGACCGGACTCCGAGAAGAGACATGAAGATCGTCATGGGCGACTTGAACGCCAAGGTGGGGGATGACAACACAGGCAAAGAATTCATCATGGGCAGACATGGCGTTGGTACCTGCACGAGAACGGAGAGCTATTCACAGACTTCTGTTCCTTCAACGACCTAGTCATAGGCGGTACCATCTACCCACACAAAAAGATCCACAAGACCACTTGGACTTCACCAGATGGAAAGACTGACAACCAGATCGACCACTTCACCATCGACCGTAAGTGGAGACGCAGTATGCAGGATGTCAGAGTAAGGCGCGGCGCTGACGCAGCCTCGGACCATCAGTTGCTGGTGGTGACACTGAAGACCAAGCTGAGATCCTTCTGTGACTCTGCTGGAAGACCACACCACAAGTTCAACATACAGTTCTGAAAAACAAGAAGAAAGCGAAGAGTTCAACTGTGAAGTCAAAACAGGTTCGAGGCGCTAGCAGAGCTGGCCGAAGAGACAGTGGAGAACTACTGGACAGAAGTACAGAAGACCTGGAAGGAGGCGTGCACCAAGGTTCTGTGGAGGAGAGAAGAGAGAGCAGAAGGAGTGGTTGACGATGGAGACGTGGGAGAAGATAGAGAGGAGGAGAGAGGGAAAGCAGGAGATCAACAGATGTCACGACCAACAGATGAAGGCGGACCTCAGAGCACAGTATTGGGAGATGAACCGAGAAGTGAAGAAGAGTGCAAGGCATGACAAAAGAAAATTTGTGCACAATCTGACAGAAGAGGCAGAATCAGCAGCCAGACAGAACAACATGAAGAGAGTGTATGAGATCACCAGGGCCCTGTCAGGAAAGAGATTCAACCCGAGTAAACCAGTCAAGGACAAGAACGGGAAAATCATCGCAAGCGACGAGGAGCAAGAAGAAGAATGGTGGAGCATTTTGAGGAAGTCCTCAACCGACCACCACCGCAAGCAGTGTCCGACATAACACCAGCAACAGAGCCTCTCAGCATTAACACCAACCCACCAGCCAAGGCTGAGATCATCAAAGCCATCAAGTCCTTGAAGAACGGCAAGGCAGCGGGTCCGGACGGCATCCCCCCTGAAGCTCTAAAGACCGAGCTGCAACAACACAGAAATGTTACTTCCTCTTCTAGCAAAGATATGGGAACAAGAGCAAGTGCCTGCCGACTGGAAGCTTGTTATCTGGTGAAGCTTCCCAAGAAAGCGACCTTTCCAGTGCGGCAACTGGCGAGGAATCATGCTGCTGTCCATCCCAGCAAGGTGCTCACAAGAATCATCCTGGAAAGAATAAAGAGGCATTAGACAAGGAGCTGAGAGCAGAACAGGCAGGTTCAGGCAGGACCGTCATGCACGGACCAACATCGCAACGCTGCGTAATCATCATTGAGCAATGCGCAGAGTGGCAGTCTCCCTTGTACATGACCTTTATCGACTTCGAGAAAGCATTCGACAGCGTCGACAGGAGACTATCTGGAAGCTGATGCAGCACTACGGAATCCCACAGAAGCTCATTAACATCATCAAGAAGCTGTACGAGACTCAACCTGCCAGATCATCCATAACGGGAAGCTGACCAACCCCTTCGCAGTGAAGACAGGAGTGAGGCAGGGCTGTATACTGTCGCCGACAATTTTCCTGATCCGCCATAGACTGGATCATGAGGAGAACTACAGAGGGCAGCAACACCGGCATCCAGTGGACCTTCACCAAACATCTAGAGACTTGGATTTTGCGGATGACATCAGCCTTTTGTCTCACAAACAACAACACGCCCAGGCCAACTAATCAGACTCGCAGAGGAGGCAGAAAAACCGGCCTAAAGATCAACACCAAGAAAACAGAGGTGATGCGGATGAACAACCGACTCAACCAACCACTGCAGCTACACGGAAAGGACCTGACGGAAACAGACCGTTTCGTCTACTTAGGAAGCGTGGTCAATACTGATGGCGGCGCAGACGATGACGTTAAAAGACCGGATCAACAAAGCAAGGGTAGCGTTCAACACCCTGCGACCCATCTGGAACTCCAAAGCCCTATCCCAGCGCAGCAAAGTCCGCATCTTTAACACCAACGTCAAGGCAGTCCTTCTCTATGGAACCGAGACATGGCGGTGTAACCAACACCATCACCAGGAAGATACAGACATTCGTCAACAAATGCCTGCGCCACATCCTCAACATCAGTGGCCGAGAAGATCTCGAACGCTGACCTATGGAAAAGAACCAGCCAGAATCCGATCGACCCAGGACATCAAGAAAAGAAAATGGGGGCTGGATAGGCCATTACGCTCCGCAAACCCACAGACAACGTCACTAGACAAGCACTAGAGTGGAACCCACAAGGAAAAAGGAAAGTGGGACGGGCCAAAACAGTCGTGGAGAAGATCCGTCGAGAGCGAAGTGAAGGAAGCCGAATGACATGGACTCGGCTGAAGAGAACAGCCAAAACAGAGTCCGTTGGCGTGTGTTGTTGCGGCCCTATGCTCCACTGGAGTCAACAGGACTAAGTCAAGTAAGTCAAGTAGAGGCTGCACACCTGCCCATTCCCAATGATCGAAACAAGGACGGTTAAAAACAAATGGATACTATAATGCGGCAAAGCGGTTTGCCCTATTCATACACTTTGTCAAAGTTAGTGGTGAAGTACGCGACATTAAAACTAGCAACGAACTCAAGCAGCGGTTTTTTCCAAAGCCACGACACGCATGTCAGAGTTCTCCAGCAACCCAATCAGAAAAGTGCATCTTGCGCTGTGACAGCGAGTACCATCTGCTATACTAATCTAGGCTACAACATGCTTAGCACAGGAGTCTGGCCGAAATAATGAACACGCGCAGTAGACGGGATGGGCAGAGGTGTGTAGAAGATGTGTGCATGAACGCTTTACACTCACTCACACACACACACACGACACACACACACACACACACACACACACACACACACACACACAGAGGTGTGGATGGGGGTGAGGTGGCTTTACTAAGGACATGCATACGTCATGCTGCAGACAGAGATCACAGTCAAGCACGCAATGGCATGCACACATGACTGCTTTGTATGTTAGATTTCTTTACAAAGACAACATTTTGCGACCAAGAAGAAGAAAATACACAAGAGCCTTCGTAAGATAGGTGTGTGACTTGAGAGACAAAGAAACTCATGGGGGAATAATATTTTTATTATTAGACCAGTTTCTCCAAATCCACTGGTTCATGTTATTGAATCTCTGACCACTAGAGAAACATGCCTCAACGCGGCTGTCGTAAACGCATTACTTTTAGTGCCAACCCGATGTGACGTTATAAACGAATGTTACAGTACTTACTTTTCGTAGAAATCTATGACACAATAACGAAATCTTGATCTAGGCCTAAAGTGAACATACGCTGTTTTGTGATACACACTGAACTGTGGAGACAAAACTAGCAAGAAACGCGTGATTTTGTGTCGGCTGCTCCACTTGCACGGGGGAACAGAACAGCGCACAGCTTTTGGTTGAGTGGTACGACAGATTTCACTGCATGCGATTCGATTCCCATGCACAAACATCATCACTGTATCTCTTTTGTAAAATACCAGCAGAATAGTGTGCAGATATATCGAGGAAATTTGTTTAGATGTCATTCACGACAAACCTATGAGATATCAAGCCAGATTATATGTGACAAACAGAGAGTGAACACCGCCTACCCCATAAGCTAAATACAAGGTGCAAAGAGAAAAAACACACTATAAATGCAGCTCTCCAAAGCCAAAATAACCTGTTTCCCAGAGGTAACATGCAAATGTTTTCCTGCCAAATCAAAGTTTTTCAAGAAAACCAAGTCAAAAACCCCCCCCCCCCCCCCCCCCACCGGGGGGGGGGGGGAGGTTCCACCCCTCCAGACCAAGGTCTACCAGCAAGGGTACGCCCATCCTCCAGTCCCTTCCTGTGGGGGGAAATCGCACGAATGGCCCAGCTCCCCTTGGTCGGCGGCGTCTCTTTGCTCTTCACCAGTTTAAACTGAACCATTTCTCCACGGCTAGCGTGCTGTACCTTTTTCAGTTTTAGATCTTCCTCTAATCCGCTCAAACGCTGGATCTTTTGCAGAGTTTAATCTTCTTGCTGTCCCCTTTCAATGCCTGCTGCCCGTTGTTCCCGATCTTGCCGAAGATCAGTGTTGCTCGATGACAATGAATGTTAGTTTTATTTTGTCAACGACAAAAAAAATTCATTGGTCAACGGTAACATGGATTTTACATGGAGAAAATTCGCCAATAACACCATGGATACAAGGGACATAACAACGAACGAAACTTACGTATTTGTTAAAGACGTCACAAAATATTTTTCGTTCAAATTATTTCTGAGTTGTTCCGTCACTCACAACCCCACACCACACAACACAAAACACACACACACACACACACACACACGCACACACTCACGCACACACACACACACACACACACACACACACACACACACACACACACACAAAACACAGATGGTTGTAGAGAGAAGGGATGAGAAGCACAGATGGTTGTAGAGGAAGATGGACTGGTTTCACTGACTGATAGAACAAGTTCAGGATGGTGCTGTTGCCCCTTTAAACTGTGGGAGCTTTCCGCAAAAGAAAAGACCGGTTGGCCTTCTTGCAGCACATGCCGATGTTAGGGGTCCGCTCCAACTTGTCATGACTGTGCCCGAATACTTGTAGGTGCCACAATGCGCACTTTCCTCTTCCTTGATGACAAGTGGGTGGGTGCTCCCGGGTTTTTTCCTGCAGAAGTCGTTTTGGACCATCCCCCTCTGTCTTGGTGACATGATTTGAAGAAAATTTCCTGTCGCACCAGTCACCAACTTGCTGACTGCCTCCCCGGTAACATGGTTTCATCAGAGTCGTGCAACAGCCCCCGGGAAGCGACGTTTCCATATGCGAACTTGATCTGCAGATTTGGGCCAAAAAAACCCCCCTGTGCGGCATGCAGCTGTGTAGATGGTGGGAAAAGGGGATGCGACAGAAAATAAAAGCCCTGGGGGTTCCATGCATTGGTCACCAGACATCAGAGACAACCCGGCCAACTACGACTTGCTGTGGTCTGTCAGTCAGGAAGCTGAAGATCCATTTGATGAAAATCTGGGTTAACAGCCAAGGCCATTTGTTTCTCGGGCGAGGAAAGGGGCCTGAATGGTGTTGGAGGACCTTTAAAAAACCACAAGACAGAACCCTGGCGAACGGCCCCAAAACCTATCAGGGTGCGGTGGAGGTGGTGGGAAGCATTTTCAGGATGGTCCTCTGTGCCCCCTACCTCTGTGTAGGCGAACTGCAGGGATCTTGATGGTCTTCCAAATCTCTCCCCTGAGATGCTTGAGGGCAATTTCCCAGTACATTTCTTGGGTACTGATGTTAACGCCACTGGTCTGTAGCCGTTGAGCTGACTGATCACTTTCTCTTTGGCACAGGAAAGATTTGTGGATGACCCCCATAATCGCGAAACATGGCCTTCCTGAAATGGTTCGCTGGAACACTCTTTTTAAGACATGGCCAAGAGTTGCTGGAAGTTTTTAGATCCAACTGCTGATTGCTAACCGGACCAAGGCACTTAAAACATTTAGCTTCCTTAAAATCCGCGGAATTCCTCTCCACTGATGGCACTGGGGAACCAGGGAGCTGGGGCCCCGTGCCCGGCTCGCTGCTGCTCAATGCGAAGTCCGCTTGTCAAAACGTGTGTAGAACACATTCAGTACATGGGCCAATCTCCTCTCATCATCGCTCTCAGTTCAGCTTTCTTGGGCCTGTACCCTGTTATGGCCCGAGATGTTCGCAGCACTTCCGGAGTCACCTTGCCGGAAGTTGTCCTCCAAGTTTTTGGGAGAGACTTCTTTCTCCTCCCGATCCCCTTGTCGATCTTCTTCTAGGGGAGTTGCATATTCCTTTGTTTTCCCTTTCTTTTAGACTGACTTTCTCTCTTTTAGCAGCTGTTTCAGCCTTGGGGTTTCCCGGGCTTGGAGTTTGGTACAGCCTGATCACCATTGTCTGAAGTACCATTTCCCACGCAAAAGTTGATTAGGTTTGGGAAATCCCCGTCAATTTTGTCTGTCTAGTGGGCTCCATCGTCCCGAAACAAAGCCCCAGTTTTGTTTATTCAAAACAGGCGTGTGTGTGTATGTGTGTGTGTATGTGTGTGTGGGGGTGTGTGTTGTGTGTTGTGTGTGTGTGTGTGTGTTGTGTGTGGTGTTAGTGTGTGTTGTGTGTGTGTGTGTTGTGTGTGTGTTTTGGTGTGTTTGTGAGTGTGTGGTGTGTGTGTGCATAAAATGCATGCCCTACGTAGCTGCGTATATTTGTGCCTGTCCTACGTCGGACGTTTCCACTATAATTCTTTTGTAGTTATTTCCCTTTCTGTGGCCCAACTCCATATCTGCAGACTCCATCCATAGTGTGATTTTGAAGCTGCTCTGATGTTTAAAAAACCAAAATAGCAAAAACAACAAATTTAAGAAAAAAAAAAAAATAACGGTACCGGCAAGAATCTATATTCTCTTCTCCCCTTTAAAATTTAGTTGACGTGTAGAAAACACTACTTTTATACAGCAAAGGGAATTTTTAATTATTAAAGAAAGAAAAAACAGTTGGGGTTTTTTTTTGTGTTTTTTTGGTTTTTTGTGGTTGGTTTTTTTGGGTGGGGGTGGGTTTGTTGTGGGGGTGGGGGGGGGGGGGGGGGGGGGGGGGGGGGTTGGTGGGGGGGTGGTTTTGGTTGGGGTTTTTTGTGGGGGGGGGGGGGGGGGGGGGGGGGGTTTGGGGGGGGGGGTTGGTGGTGGTGTTTTTTGGTTTGTTGTGGGGGGGGGGGGGGTGTGGGGGGGGTTTTGGGGGTGGGGGGGGGGGGGGGGTGGGGGGGGGGGGGGGGGGGGGGGGGGGGGTTTTTTTGTTGTGGGGGGGGTTGTTGTTTGGTGTGGGGTGGGTGGGGGTGTTTGGGGGGGGGGGGGGGGGGGGGGGGGGGGTGGGGGGGGGGGGGGGTTTTGGGGGGTTTTGGGGGGTTTTGGGGGGGGGGGGGGGGGGGGGGGGGGGGGGGGGGGGGGGGTGGTTTGGGGGGGGGGGGGGGGGGGGGGGTTTTGGGGGGGGGGGGTGTGGGGGGTTGGGGTTTTGGGTGGGGGTTTTTTGGTGGGGGGGGGGGGGGGGGGGGGGGGCTTGTATTTAGCATTAGGGGGGGGGGGTGTTTACTCTCTTTTTTGTCAAAATAAAACCCGGCTTGATATCTCATAGGTTTGTCGTGGGGGGACATTTTAAAAAAATTTTTCCCCCCGGAATATTGCACACTATTCTCTGGTAATTTACAAAAAGAGATACATTAATATTTTAGGGCCCATGGGCACCGAATCGCATGCAGCGAAATTTTCCCGTACCACCAACCACAGGGGTGCGCTGTTCTGCCCCCCCGTCCAAGGGGGAAAGCAGCCGACACCTTTTCCACGCTTTCTTGCTAGTTTGTCTCCACATTTCAGTGTGTAATAAAAAAAAAAGCGTATTTTCACTTAGGCCTAGATCAAGATTTCTTTATTTGTGATCATAGTTTTTCCTACGAAAAGTAAGAAACTGTAAAAACCCGTTTATAACGTCACATGGGTGGGGCACTAAAAGAAAAGCGTTTACGACAGCGGGGTGAGGAAATTTGGTTTTCCTATGGTGAGAGATTCAAAAACAAGAACCAGTGATTTGGAGCAATTTGGTCTAAAAAAAAAAAAATAATAATGCCATGAGTTTTTTTTGGGGCCCTCTAAAGTCACACCTATTTAAAAAGGGGGCGCTTGTGTATTTTTCTTCTCTTGTCGCAAAATGTTGTCTTTGAAAAAAAAATCAAACATCCCAAAGCATCTTTTTGGTTTTTCCCCTTGGGCGTGCTTTACTGTGACCTCTGTCTGCGCAGGACGAAATCATGTCCTTAGAAAACCCCACCTCCCCCCCCCATCCCCCCCTTTTGTTGTGGTGGGGGTGTGTGTGGTTTTGTGTGGGGGGTGGGGTTTTGTGTGAAAAGCGTTCATGCACACATCTTCTACACACCTTTTGCCCATCCCGTCTACTGCGCGGGGCTCATTTTTGGGGGCAACTCCTGTGCTAACATGTGTAGCCTAGTTTTTTTTAAAAGCAGATGGTATTTGCTTTCACAGCGCAAAAACACTTTTCTGATTGGGTTCGGGAGAACCTCTGACATGCTGTCCGTGCTTTGGAAAAACCGCTGCTTGAGTTCTTGCTAGTTTTAGTTCTGCGTACTTCACCACTAACTTTGACAAAGTGTATGAATGGGGCAAACCGCTTTGCCGCAATTTTATATCCTTTTTTTTTTAACCGTTTTGTTTCGATAAATTGGGAATGGGCAGGTGTGCACCCCCTAACTACACTGAAATTTAAAAAATGCTCATTTCCCTGTGTGAATTCAGTTTTTCACCGGGGCAATGAAAAACCCCGTGCCCTTTTAAAAAAGCACACCCAAAAATGCAAAGGAAAATGTTCAAGAATGGGAGAACATTTTTAAAATTCATTATAAAAAACAACAAAAAAAAAGAAGACTATAACCCCACTAACTGAAGAAAGAAAAAAAAAAAAAAAAAAAAAAACCCCTATCCAAAGTCTCTCCATTTGGGACGTGCTTAAAAATGTAGCATGTCATAGACTAGATCAATTGTGATTGCTTTCCCCAGAAAGAAAGGACTTTTACTCGCCAGGGTTTTTATCACAAAAGGGCTGTTATGCACTTTTTACCAAGGGAAAAAATTTGCCAGAAAAGGAAACATGAGACAGAGAGTGAAGAATTTGTAGGACCATCTAAACCAAAGAGGACTGTTTTGGTTTTTTTTTCTACATCAGGCCCACTGTTTCCAAACGACAGATTATCTTTTGAAACAAAAAATTCAGGAAAAAAAGTTTTTAAAAAAAGGGAAAGTTGCATTTTTTTGACAAACTTGTAAAATGAGCCCACCAAAAAGGCAAACATCTATAAAGGATGCAGCAAAAATTACGCATGATGACATTTTCACTCATTATCAAGATGTAGATCTGGTAGCACGTGAAGCTCACTATCATGAAAGGGGTTTCAGGAAAGACTATGTGAATCTGAAGGCAGGATGCGAAACATCCACAGCCCGACATCCGTTGAGCAGCTACAGGGCCCTAGAGGGCTTTTTAGTACATATGTGAGTACGTTTGAAAATGCCTTGATCAAGGTGCGCAGGGGGAGAGAATGACCATGCGAGAGAGAAGAAAAGGGAACATGCCCAAAAACATTCCCTGACTTCTACAACCCAGGATACAAGACTTACCAAAAAATGACAGAAAAATAATGAAATATTTTGGCTTCCCGAATAAAATTTGGGCTCCAAACCATCGCAGTGAACTTTTTATTTTGAGAACTTGCCCGAGTCAGGCAGTTTAGAAAAGCGTTTGTGTCAGCAGCTTCAGAAAAAGGCGACTTTGGGGGTCTGCATAGTCCTTCGCGACACATCTTTGGGTGCTTTTAAAAGCTGCACCTGACATGCCATGGCCTCCATCCCACAGAGTACCTTTAGTCTGAAAGCTGTCCATTTCCCCCACAAATTTTCCCCAGATTTTCTCCAAAACCTCTGTCGGAAAAAGTAGTACTGTGGAGCAAAACAAAACCACCAGATTTGCATCCCCATCGGCCAGGACATACTCTTTGACAGGGGGAAATGGAAAATGCCCAAACATCTTCAAATTGGAATGTCTATCAGACATGTTACTGGGAGCTCTGAAGTTCTAAGTCCCCCTTGAAACATTTTGAGCACTTGCTGGGTACAAAACAATTGAAAGGAAATTGAGACGCTAAAGGCCAACTCTTTTACATCCCGTGTGGGTAGTCTTCTGCCATCAACGGGGAGTTTTGGGGAAAAGAACAAAGTGATTAAAATTTTTGTTTTGGGGTAACTTTGACCTAACAAGAAACCCTTTCAGGACTGACACCACCCACTCCCACCAGGGCCCCCGTTATTCAAGAGGTGACAGGAACACGTGCCCTGACACAGTTCCTTCTCAAAACAGAACTAAACTCCGCCCTCAAAAACCCCCAATGCTCCATGCAGTCTGAAAACCCAAAAAACACTTTCCACCCTGCTTTTCAAAAAAAAGGGAGAACCCAACTTAAAGTTGTCGACACCATATCTCAAAAACCCGAGGGAGTCTAAAAAAGCTAAAGTTGTTGACTTTTAAAGGTGGTTTTTCTTTCCCCCTTTGAGGCCAAAGATGGAAATCAAAATGGGGGCCCGGGGGGGGGGGGAGGGGTCCCCTCACAGGAAAGAAGGGGTAGAAAGGATGCAGTCCCACGTTGACTACCTGCCACCCAACCACCACCCCAACAAAAAAATTCCCCAGTCCAGCCCTGTCCTCAAAGTGCACAGGCCCAACAGCAAAGCAAGTGGGCAAGGTATAACATTTTTACATTTGACTTTTTAGTAGCAAGGAAAGCATAAAAACTTGGTGTGGCAGAAAAAATCTCTTCCAAGACATCTTTTTTCAACTAGGAAGCTTCCATACAATCTGCTCTTTCCTTGGCGCTGTTTTGGGAAACTGATAGGGGGAAAAGGTCTTGCTGGAAAAGTCAAATTTTTTCTGCGGGCTGTGCGAGTGGGTCAATGGGGCAAGTGTTTGCTGGCAAACACTACAACGTGCTCTTTGAGTAAAACAAACTAGTCCACCTCAGCATCAGCTTGCTGATCTGTCTTTCAAAATGGCTGTGACTCAGCAAGAATAGGTGAGAGGTTTTTTATTTATCTGAACTCAGGACATGTCATACCATTGACAAATGTTTTTTGTATCGTACTGTGTTATTCATATGCAATTTTAAATTTTGTTCGTAAAGAACCATGTTCCACATCCCTTTATGGTTGTTAAATGTTCCAAGAGCAGATAGCCTTTCAGTATTCTTTTAGTTTGTGTACCAAATTTGATACAAATACATAATAAGAAATTGATTTAAGAGACCTTAAAATAACCCCACCCCCTGAATAATTCAACCATCGGTAGGGTTACTGAAGTGTCACGCACCGTATGTCCTGAAATAAACCGGTTACAGCGGATAACATATGCCATAAAAATTTTAAAATGAACAAAGTATTCAGAAAATTTCACACATAAATTCCCCCCCGCCCCCCCCCCTCCCAAGGGGGGGGGGGGGTGGGTAGGTGTGTGGGGGGAGGGGGGTCTACGGACAGGCCAAGGTCATGGGGTTGGTGTGGAGCCAGAGCGCAGCTTTCAGCCATAAATCCACAAACCAATCGGGAAGATTTCCTGAGTAGGTGATGTTTGGATTTGTAGGCTAGACTTAATTTTATGGATTGTTAATGTTTGAAGATTCATTTTATGTAACTTGGAACTGTAAGTTTCGTCTAAATCAATAATTCTTATTCTTTAATCTCATGCGATTTGCTGACATGTAAAACTACATCTGACTATCATCAACTTGCACAGCTTTTTCATATCAAGCAGTTTGGATGCGCGATCAGTTATTTTGCGACAATTCGTGAACGTGATGGCAGAGCTGTGAGGATAAAACTGTTTGACAAATATCTCCGAATTTCATTGAATTTGTTTTGGATTTTCAACTGATATACAGGCGCCCACCTTCTACAATGGTGTTTTCGTCAAAGATGTGCTAAGGGGTCGATGGTGACGTACTTACATCCTTGAGTCCAAGTGAACAACTCCAACATTCTCCATTACACTAATTATAACGGTTGTTGACATTATAGCCAGTGAAATACAATAATATGACAGACGGTTAACAGATTCACCGATCTCCTCAGTCCGCCATCTTGGTCAAGAGAGATATCAGAGAGATATACACAAATACACAGAGAGAGAGAGAGAGAGAGAGAGAGAGAGAAGAGATAGAGAGAGAGAGATTACAGTAGAGACAGAGATACACAAATACAAGAGAGAAAGAGAGAGAGAGAAGAGAGAGAGGAGAAGAGAGAGTCAGAGAGATAGAGAGATACACATAAAAATATACAGAGAAGAGAGAGAGGAGAGAGAGATGCACAAAATACCAGAGAGAGAGAGACAGGATACACAAATACACCAAAACAAACAACATAACAAGCCTTTCCGAAAAACGACTACAAATCCCACACTAGATAGAGAGAGCTAGAGCAGAGAGAGAGAGAGAGAGCGAAAGAGAGATCGAGATACAACCACTAACAGAATTACCGAGAGACGACTATGCACAAATTAACAGAGTAGAGAGCCAGAGAAACACAAATACACAGAGTAGAGAGAGAGAGGAAGACAGAGAAACCACAAATACAGAAGAAGAAGAGGGAGAGAGTCAGCCCAGAGAGAAATTACACAAATGCAGTCAAGAGAGAGAGAGTCAGAGAGACAGAGAACACAAACAAGAGAGATAGAGAGAGTCAGAGAGATTAGAGATATACAAATACAGAAAGAGAGACAGAACTGCACGAAAACAGAGTCATAGAGACAGGAGATACACAAATACAGAGAAAGAGAGAGAGAGAGAGTCAAGAGAGAAAGAGATACACAAATACAGAGAACTAGAGAGGACAGAGATACACAATTACGAGAGAGAGAACAGAGATAACAAATACAAGAGCGAGAGAGAGAGCGAGAGAGAGAGAGAGAGCGAGAGAGATTAAAACACAAATACAAAGATAGAGGAGAGAGAGTCAGAGAGAAGAGATACCAAATAGAGAGACAAGGGAGAGTCAGAGATCCACAAAATACAGAGAGAGAGAGAAAGAGAACAGACAGACAGACAGACAGACAGAGACTGAGACAGAGACAGGGACAGAGATATACCAAAACAGGCGAGAGGGAGTCAGAGAGACAGATATACACAAAACCATATAGATAGAGAGAGAGAGATAGAGAGAGAGAGAGAGAGAGAGATAGCAGAGAGGTGAGAGAAGGAGAGACAAAGAGAAACGAGACAACAAAACACAACACAAATACGGAGAGAGAGGGGAGAGAGAGAGAGTCGGAAGTAGGGAGACATGAGAGAGGTAGAAGAGAGAGAGAGCAAGACAGACAGAGAGAGAATGATTCCTACAATGAATTTTCTATAATACCAAAACAGGCATGGCCCAACAGTCAAACTAAAAGTTCCTTGTGGCAAACTTCCCCTCTCTCTAAACATCATGCAAAGAGGAGTACTCTCTAGCCACGTGTTTTCTAGCACATCAATGCACAGAGGATCTCTCTAAGCCACGATTTTCCTAGCACATCAAGTACAGAGGAGGTCGTCACAAGCCACGTTTCTTCTAAGCACATCCCAGCACAGAGGTCTCACTAGCCACGGTTCTTCTAGCACATCATGCACAGCAGGGAGTCTCACTACCAGGACGTGTTCTTCTAGACAATCATTGCACAGAGGAGTCTCTCTAGCCACTGTTTCTTCTAGCTCATCATGCACTGAGGAGGTTCTCACTAGCCGCGTGTTCTTCTAGCAACACCATGCACAGAGGAGGTATCACTAGCCACGTGTTCTAGGCAACATCATGCACAGAGTAAGGTCCCTCTCTAGCCACGTGTTCCTATCTATCACATCATGCACAAGGAGGTCCTCTCTACCACGTGGTTCATCTAGTACTTCATGCACAGAGGAGGTCTCTCTAGCACGTTGTATTTTTTCTTCTAGCACATCATGCACAGAGGAGGTCCCTCCTAGCCCTACGTGTTCTTCCTAGCACATCATGCACTAGGGGAGGTCTCACTAGCCACGTATTTCTTCTAGCACATCATTCACAGCAGCTAGTCTCTCTAGCCACGTTTTCTTCACATCATGCACAAGAGGATTCTCTCTAGACCACTGTTCTAGCAACATCAAGCACAGAGGAGTCTCTCTAGCTACGTGTTTCTTCTAGCGACATCATGCACAGAGGTCACACTAGCCATCCGTTCTTCTACACATCATGCACAGAGGAGGTTCTCACTAGCCACTTTCCTTCAGTCATCAAATGCACAAGTGAGAATCTCTCTAGCCAACGAGTGCTTAGCACATCTGCACTGAGGAGGTCATCACAGCCGCGTGTTCTTATAGCACATCAAGCACAGAGGAGACTCACTACCACGTGTTTCTAGCACATAATGCTCACCAGAGAAGTCCTCTCTAGACCACGAGTTGCCTTCTAGAGCACACAGTCCATGCACAGCAGGATCCTCCTCTAAGCCACGGGTTCTTCTAGCACATCAGCACAGTAGGAAGGTCTCACCTACCAAAGTGTTCTTCTAGCACAACAACTAGCACAGAGAGGTCTCACAAGCCACGTGATCATCTATCAACATCATGCACAAATGAGTCTCGTCTAGCCACTGGTCTTCTAGCACATCTTGCACAGAGAGTCTCACTAGCCACGTGTTCTTGCTAGTACAGTCATGCACAATGAGTCTCACTACCCACGTGTTCTTCTAGCACATCAAGCACAGAGAGTCTCTGTCTAGTCT
>JAMYXO010000991.1:0-5000 GCA_033310375.1 Conus canariensis
TTTCTCCCCCTCTGTGTGTTTAGCCATATCAATACTACAACTCCTATGGTCATATTATTACCAAAATTGGTAGTAAATCTTCCTTCAGTGTTCCTAAATATGATTACCATCATCATGATCGTTATCAGTATTATTGCTATTATTATTGTTATTATTCTTTTAATATTTTTTTTCTAACTCGCATTGCCTACTTCCCAATGGCCTCGTTTCATTCAATGTTCATCTTGTGCCAAAATTGAGAAGATACGTGATTGCTCGTTCGTCGTTTTCCCCGCCCTGAATGAAGACCAAAGAGGTCGAAACGCATTGCATTGTGTCTTGTAATTTGTTTGGCTATGTTGTCTGGCGGATCAATCATAATTTCTCTTTAAAATTTTTGATATTTCATTTCTCACATTTAGCTGTTCAATTCTAATCTTGCATTCAACAGTTTCTGAGAATCGACAAACACATTCGGTAGACAGTCTTCTGTACTACATACTCTACTTCTTATCAGTATGGTTACACCGACCCATTATAAAGCAGACTTCTGGAAACATATCTTGGTAGTTGTATTGTAGTATCACGATAGATAAAACACTAGTAATGAAAAACTGATCCTGTGTTGAAACAAAAAAACAATAACAACAAAAAATTGCAACTGTTTAAACGTCCATGTGGTCTCCCATACAGTGTTGCTATGGCGAGGACGTCTGTCGTTTTATGACGGTGCGAAAACATTTGGTGTCACATGAATTGAAGCGAGATGGGTGTACCAGCCATATATGTTGTTTGCATGTGCTTGTCATTTAAGAGATTTGGTTTTTGATTCTGAGTGACAAAGCATGATAGTCATTGCAAAGACATACATTCTGTATGACGACCAGGCATACAAAATGGCACGGTGCAGTGTCTGATCATACTACAATTATTTTTCTTTTGATAACACAAATCATATACAAAAAGTAGTACACATGGACTAACTTACTCAAGAACTACAAACAATAGGCAAACAAATTCGCTTAGCCTGTAAAATAGACTGCTTCTGTGCACTTCTAGAATGGTAGTTCAAATGTATTCTTATGGAGGGCCGGATACATAAATCAAGTATTCAACAAGGTATGAAATTCGTATGCCAATCCGCACAGAACTCTACATTTAAATTCATATGCGCATACGTCTGTACAATAGGCAATCATTGATAAATGAACATTAAACAAACAATCAAACAAACAAACAAACAAATTAACTAACAAACAAACAAAAGCCAGTTACGAAATTGGACAGGAGTCATGGGGAGATATTGGGAAGGCAAGTTACAAAATTGGACAGGAGTCATGGGGAGATATTGGAAGGCAAGTTACAAAATTGGACAGGAGTCATGGGGAGATATTGGGAAGGCAAGAAGTTTGCTTAGTTTCCTCCACACTCCACAGCCTCCCCTGCCCTGTTCAATGAATTCACCAGAAATATTCCGCAGTGATGTATACACATATTGTAATAATTATTTCGTCTCTCTGGGTTAGTCAATAAGAGACGCATAGGATGACCACTTCTCTATGAAACGAGGCAAATAGTTTCAACATTTGATGCGCATGTTTTGATGGCATACATTCGTTTTAAAACACAGAGGAAACCTTGCGAAGCAAGAGAAACATTTAGAAATCTACACCTGAAAACGCAGAACATCACCAGCGACAAAATCAAATCAAACACGTTATCTGTGAATGTACCATCTCGCTATCCAAAAAAGAACAATTGGCAGTATCCACATGGCAATCTCGTTTCAGACAGAATTGTCACTCTGATAAAAAAAAAAAAATTCTGAACAAGGCAACAATTCCAAACAGGGTGCACGATAGCATCGATCTCTTGCTTGTAAAACATGCATAATGGGTCTTGAACAATACGACACATATTCAAATATTTTGTTGTTGGTAGAGCACGGTATAAAAACCTAAACTGGAACCACTAAAGCTGGGCATTGGATGTTAATGTAAAGCAATGGCCAGATACTTTTTGTTTCAGTTTTAAAAACAAAATTGTCTGAAATGTTCATTCCATGTACTAACAGCGGATAGAATGGATACAGATCCGATCATTGTATGTCGTACTGCTTTAGTGCCTTTCAGAATGATTGTCTAAGTTTTGGAATCCATAATCTCACACTGATTAATCAGCTGAGAAGCATGTTTGTTCAGGAAGCGCTTGGTTGTTTGGATAACGCCATTGCACAATAGAATACTTGTTATTTTAATTGATGGGTATTCCTGTCTAAACTCAATAAATCTGAGAAAGTTTCCATTTGTATTTACAAGCTGTATCATGAATGAAAGTTTGGCGTCCATCCATTCTTTAATGTAAATTGTGCATGTTCCTCTAACAATATCTGTATTGAAATGAATAGTTTCAGCTGAGAATTCGTGCATATAAGCTGGAGAAAAATTTGAACACAATTGCTTATAATGCTATAGAACAGCTTTCCAAAAGGGTTTATCAGTTCGTCTCACAGCCAGGTTAGTATATTCACCACCACAATTTTGTAGGCTAGAAATATAAGGGTAAAACTCTGTACGAAGGCATTCACATCCAACCCAAATAGTCTTTTAAGTAAATTAATTTGCACTGTAGCTGTACAAGAAGGTAATGTGACCATTTTCAAGACCCCTTCATCGTAAGGTAAGCATGCAACCTCATTTTATTATATCTTGCTTCTCTTTCCATTCCATAAAAAAATCGTAGAATAAAAGTTTCAAGTTCTCGAATGGGGTCAGGTGTGCTGATAACTAGATGTCAGCTTTGCCAGAAGAATTTGCTTAAGCACTGTAATCCTTCTAAAAGGTGTTAGCTGTCATCTTTCCCATTTTTGTAAGAATAGGCTTATTTCCAAGAGTTTGTTTTCAAAATTTAAATTCGCAATGTGTTGAGTATTTACAGAGAATGCCCAAGAGTTTAGAGACACCTGGATCCCAAACAAATTTTTTTTAATTCATTTTCAGGCCAGATTTATTCTCAAAACGCAACTAGGCCAGGGTATTAATAGCTTCCTTACAATAACTTTTCTGTGCCATCCAGACAAAGAGATGTATTATCAGCGAACCATGACAGAAAAGTTTCAAACTTGTTTTACTTTAATTCCTTTAATTTTATCGTTTTCATGAATCATAATCGACGAAATATCCGCTCCTGTCAAGTACAAGTAAGGTGAACATGGGTTACCCTGCATGGCTCCTCTGTGGACATCGTGTTCAGTCATCAAGATTCATATCAACTGTGTCCCGTTTTGAATATGTTTTCGAATAATTTTTGTACTTTCAAAGAATGTCATTCTATTGTCACAATGAAATACTATCTTCATCTTTGTCTAGAAAAGGCATGAATCCATCCAGAACATTGTGGTTTTCTATGTTACAAAAAATATGTGGATGCTTTTTCACCTTCCATTACCTGCTTGACTTAAGATCGGACAATCATTCCATCCACTCACTTTTAACGTGTGTCTTCCAATTTTTTTTTCTTCATTCCTTCCGGTTTAGGCACAGAACATTCCAGTCTCCTGCAGCAATGACACATTTACTCCTGGTGTCATTGATTAGTTTGGTTACTTTATCAAAAAGCTCTGGTTTGTCAGAGCTGAAAACATACAAAGTAGTATTTTGTCTAAAAAAAATTAACGCCCATTATTTTGAAGCATCCTTCAGAATCTCTTACACCACAATATAACTTACATTCAAAGTTATTCTTCGACAAAATGCCGACGGCATTCTCACTTGATTCGGTTCCTGATCACCAAATTGAGTACCCCCAGGCTGAGTGAATAATACTACAATTATTGTTCAATAAATGCTGGACTGTTTTATAGTCGACTACCTATATAAATGTTACAGTATTCATTTATGGAACGCATCAATTTCTCCGACCAAATACTGTTTCGAAATCCAGAAGAAGAAAAATATGCAGCCAAGACTCCTTTTTGGATGGGCTTTTTTCACTCCAAAAAATTGTATTGATTCAAATTCCTTAAGTATGTTAGTTGACACACACCAGTATCATTTTATAACTCATGTTCTTACATTTGTTTTTAGCAGCCATTGCATATGTCTAAGGGTCAGCATTTGACACTGACCTATATTCTTCCTGGCATCACGTTCCATTTTTTAAAAAATTGACTCCAACACACTGGAACAAAAAAAAGGATTTAAGGTGTAGACGAGGAAGCAGCCTATTGGACCTGGACACCCATTTTGTCGACAGAAACTGTCTTATTTCTTTATGTCTTCATGCCATACTCATTTGCGTCCAGTAACCACCTTCACCCGTCTGTGTCTCCTGCCTCCAGAGTGAAAAGGCTAGACAAGCAAAATCTAAAATATTGGATCAATCCACTTGACTTGTGTAGTACCTTTTAAGAACTCACGAATCAGTACCAATTTGTGGCTACAGTTGACAGAGGAATAGTGTTTGGCTGCACTTGGTTTTGTACCCTAAAAGAAATGTGCAATGTAGATTTTCGATCAGCCAGATGTGTGTGTGTGTGTGTGTGTGTGTGTGTGTGTGTGTGTGTGTGTGTGTGTGCGTGTGTGCGTGGGTGTGGGTGTGTGTGTGTGTGTGCGTGTGTGCGTGGGTGTGGGTGGGTGGGTGGATGGGGGATAGGAGGCGTTACCCTTTCTTCCGAGATCTAGTTAAGATTATGTTAAACACTGCTCTGCTGACAGCGTTGAGACGCCAACAGAGCATGCATTAACCCCTTAGAGACGAATTGTCTGGCATTCCAGTATTTCCCAGTACATTCCGTGGCCCACTTCTTTTAAGCATTTTTGACCCAATTATGGGTCGCGTCTGTGCTGAAGAAAAATGAAAATAACTGAAGTTCAAAAGTTTAAAAATATGTTTTTCATCTTCACATCAAGAACTCTCAATCTTGGTTTAGCATTGGCTAAGTTAGTGTCAAAATGGAACATGAACGCTGCACTTTGCAAATGTCATTGCCACAAGAGCAGCGAAAGGTTTGAACAGTACAG